>JAQIWN010003550.1:0-12916 GCA_034699025.1 Entomobrya cf. arborea Gr-Col-00668
ACAATCGATAAAGTAAGCAAGGTAGGGGATAACAAAATTGCACTCCAGAATCGGCGAACGTTGCCACTTGCTTGTTGTAATTCTTCTGCACGAAAAAAAAATTAATCTCAAAACTGGTTTACTAAATAGTTACTAAATAAGATAACTGATATTGTTTTTCATTAAAATTTCTTACCCGTCGCAACGGAAAACCCGGCCATCCACAAACAACTAAGCTCCGACAGACTTCCAGTAATAATCATCACTATGAGTGATTTGAGATACTGCGAGAAGTGATACGTTTTTACAGCAGCCGCACTAATCCTGTAGTAACCTAAAACAAAAAGTCAAAACGTTTTTAGCAACAAAACAACTTTCTTAAATATTCTTAACTAATTATAAAGCATAGGACGAAACTCTTAACAAGAACTCTCTTCTTAATTATAAATACCTCCAATGATAGCGTCAATTAATTTAAAGACATTTGTCACGCTTTTGCTAAATAACTCCATTATTAAAATTCGAAAGGTAAGGTCTAAAAACTAAATGCAACGTGTGAATAATTTTGATAGTATATTAATTAATTAGAGTTTTTCAGAAATCAAAGTATTAACTGAGCTCATGGGCATCTTAGGCACAGCACTGCATGCGATCATTTCATCGGATAATTTTAAGTAATGTGGTGTCATTATCTGGATTGACAACGCATACATTTTTTATTTTGCATTGACATCATATCAACAAGTTGCTTTATGCAAGATTTAATGAATCCTGTGCTTTATCTTTGTACATGATTTATTATTCAGGCATGCTAATACGGAGCCCTAGCGTGTCAGCAGTAGAAAACGTAGGCTCTTCCTGCGTTCAATGTCATCATTTACACAACAAACTTTATCTTTGAGGACGTGCTATATTTAGGAAAATGATCTAACCATATCCTAACCATCCTTTGTCCCATTCAAGACGTGCATGTTTTCCAGTTCAATGGCAACGTATGAGTCAATTTATTCCAGGCCGAAGTCAACACAAGCCACACGTGCTAGTGTTAAGTAAGATGTCAACGTTATACTTTAGATGATCCAAAACATTTGAATGTCAACATATTAAATTGAATGGGTAAATGGTTCCATGCTGCGAAAAACATTATTTGCAATCTGACTTTCGCCGAAGGCAAATTAAAATATTAATCTTTTCCGCACCGAATTCGTTTTTTTCTAAGTAATTTCCCATTATGGCGTGCCCGGTTATATTGTTGTGCTGTCTAAAGAACATTTCTGCTCTAAAGGTGTTTAAAGCACTACTGATATTTATAATATCTTTTTGTCTTACCTTTTCCTACCTGAACTCATCCGAGTTTACTCTTTGGCACACCGCCCTTTGGGTGAGCTTCCTCTTTTCCTCCATCTATACTGTGGGAATAACTTGTAGTGTTTATCTAAGGTGAGTTTATAAAAAGATAAAATTTTAATTAGTTAAAAGCTAATCTCGTCTTTAATTTGCAGATCATCTTACTTTCAACATAAGTATTTTCATTTTTAAACTAACCGATGCATGTATTATTGGTTTTATTTACAGATGTGCAGCTATTTTATCATTTATCCAAATGCTCTTCAGCAAATTCGGTCTACTGATGCTTTTTATTTGGGCTTCCTGGATGGTTATGCAGACTGGAGTTGGAGCGTATCGGAAAAATCAACGTGCTGAGCTCAAATTTGAAATAGATGAAAGCGACATCTTCAACCTGGATCTGGCCTTTGTGGACGACCTCCTTGGAACAATTCACTATGCATCTCTTCTTCCCTATGTATGTACGTACTTTTATTCGGTCCTGTATGAGATAACGTACTCGTTCCGTAGTCTAGAAAAACAGAACCAACAACAGAGTGTTTTTATCAGGTACTGTAGGCACCTATTTAATTACATAGTGGTAGCACTTGTAACGGTCTGTTTTGTTGTGAATGTGTGCATATACTGGATGCAATGGGATAATCTGCAACACAACACTAAAAAATTTGAACTCAAAGGGTTAGATCCGAGTGAACTCGTTGGCTTTCCTTATAAATGGATAACGTTTTACGCAATTTTCACTGTGGGTTCAGCTGTCTTGTGTTTTTTTTCCAGGTACATGCTAAAATTTAGGCGACCAATTATACAAAAATATTTCAAGTTTACAACCTGTAATGTGTCAAGTCGCGTTGAGCACATTTACATAACGAAGCCTTCCGATCGACGATACAATTTAAAACAGTTTACAAAGAAATACGTCAAGAAGGCTCCAAAATCGAATAAAACAATTTCGGACTCATCCCCCAAAAACAGCTCGTTAGTTTTCGAGAACGAAAGGGTGTTCTATAACCGTCGCGATAATAGACCTAATAGGCAGATGAGAAACTTAGAAACCAGGCAAAGCGTGACTTCCATCCACAGTTCGTTTTCTTCTATTGAAAGTCACTATTTTGAAGATGAACAGATCACAATTGAACGCCGTCAAAGACGTAGTCAAATAGACACTAAAGTTAAATTTGACTCTTCTTCGGATTCAGATGCAAATAACAGTGAATAATCTTGAAAAAACAGAACATTAAATTCGTAGTAAAAATGTAGTCAACACTTTTATTGTCGAACTTTTAAGGTACAGAAACTTAGAAATTATTTAAAACCATGGAAAAAATATAGTAATATCCATTTTTGTCTTTTTGATAAATTAATTAATTGATAAATTGCGTAATTTTTGAAATTTACCTGACATTGGAGTTTTAAAAGCATATTTTGGGCCAATCGCACAAACTTTCTTTTAAAATATTGTTAAACTTAACTTTCACTTTCAGCTTTATTTTATTAAAAATAAATGAACTTACTATAATTAAAACCGTTTATTATGTTTTACTGTTACTTATCACCTGTTTTGTTGCATCACTTCGAATGTATAAAGCTATGCATACTCATATTACACGTTGCAAACATTTCGCACTACCCCATATATTAACCACATAGTTAATGTCCCACGTTACAATGTTTTAGCAATGCAGTGTTCTTGGAGTGGTATTGAATCCAATAGTATTCACCAAAGCCATACTATTTTACAACTTCCCATCAATGCAGCACTCATTGACTAGTATCCACAAGTGCCATATTATTTTACAACTATCCATCAATGCAGCACTCATTGAGTAGTATCCACCAGTGCCATAATATTTTCCAAGTATCCTCCAATCAAGCACTCTACATGTAATATCCACCGGCAATAATCATCCAAATAGTATCCACCAGCCCAATATTATCAAAGTAGTATCCATCGCTGCAGTACTCTTTGAGTATTATCCACCAGCCATATATATTCAAAGTAGTATCCACCAGTGCGTAATGTTTTCCAAGCATCCATCAATCAGGCACTCCTTAAGTAGTATCCACCGGCAAATCATCAACATATTATCCACCAGTGCGTAATAATTTTCAGGTATCCATCAATCAGACAATCCTTAAAAAGTATCCACCGGCAAATCATCAAAATAGTATCCACCAGCCTCACGTATTCAAAGAAGTATCCACCAGTGCAGTAATCTTTGAGAAGTATCCACCAGCCGCATATTATGAAACTATGATCCACCAGCCACATGTATTCAAAGAAGTATCCACCAGTGCAGTACTCTTTGAGAAGTATCTACCGGCCCCATATCATGAAATTAGTATCCATCGTTGCATTACTCATTGAGTAATATCAAAATAATACTGACCAACTCAGAGCGATTAAAACATTATCCAAAGTTGCTACAATTATTTATGCGCAAAAATATTTGGCAACACTGCAAACAAAGCAGCACTCCATTAAACAATGAACGTGACAAAAAGTAAAAATGAATCATGGTTTTTATGTGGTTTGAACGAAAATCCTGACAACGCTTCGTCTTTCTCGATCAGTTTATATTTACTAGCGATAACTTTTATTTATTAATTATCCAACTTATTAGTGCTTATTTTTAACATTACATGAAAATGATGAACATAAAAACGAACAATTTTTCCATTTTAAATTCTTGAGAAGAGAATATAAGAACAGTGGTTTAAAAAATTATGCTTAATATAAAAAAATATTAAACAGCAAAAACTTCTAAACATATAAGTGAAAGAATAAATCTCACCAATATTCACACAAACTTAAACTAAACATAAGTATTTTCGGTTAGATAAGATAGCTTAGATACGTTTAAAAAATATGTTCAATGCTTGGTTTTCATGTGGATCTTACGACTATAATTCCTTGAGAAAGTGACGCTGCAAAATGAACACGGGAATCGTGGTTTAACATGAATGGCATATTTGTGCCTACTCAAACTGCTTCTACTTGAAAATTCATCGCCTAATCAAAAAAAATAAACATTCCAATTTTACTAAATTTCAATATCAAAGTTTTATGGTATAACGACTTGAGCGTCAAGATATCGATTTCAAAAATATAATGTGAACATTTACCACAAATGGCGCACGTTGGAACTGCTGCGGCAGTGGCCTTCCCCTTTTTACAGGATTTTTTATATCTGCAAAACGAGCTAGGCTTTTTAGATCTTCCACTAGCTGAAGTAGGTGTCTGTGTGTAGCTTATGGATTGTACCTCCTCACCAGTGACTCCGATAAATAAATTGTCCTCTCCAGTAACTTCAATATTTGTTGTTGAAGTCATCGCAGCGACATTCAGTGGTTCAATGGCAGCTGGAATCTCCACTGTATTCAAACTATCGCTAACGGTTTCCCCAATATCAAGACTTGGCAGGTTAATTGCAAGATATTTTGTGGAGTTGAGTTCCATATCGGATTCAACTGGTTGTTGAATTTCATCATTGACTAAAACGAATACAATTTCTCCGTTATTTATCAACGATTGAAGATTGTCAGTAGAAAGTGTCACTGGTAAATTTAAATCAGAGTTACACGTTGGACACTTCGCCATTTTTTAATTGGAATAAATTGTGTTAAAAAAACTCATACTCATATTTTATGCAAACTCAGTGTCTACTCACTCACGTCCGAATTATAAATGAAAAATATGAATTTATTTAGATGAATGTCTCATATTTTGTTCAATCATTCAATTCACATAGCACTCCAAGATTTTGTGACATGGGTTTATCTTCCATTAGACGTTGGCACCCTAAATTTTTAATCCTCAACATCCGCAATTACGCATACCAAGCAAACTTTATTGCCAATTCCAGAGCAGTTTGCCACTCTTAAGACAACCAAGATAAAAAATAAAGCAATAAAGCACGACTCCGACTAAAGAAAACAACATTTTTTTTATTGAAGAGTACAATTTTAAACAAAGAAGCATACATGTTTTTTGCAAAAATATCATAAGTATTATGTATTACGCTGACTTAAAGTTACAAGATCATTTTTCATTTCATAATGCATCTAATGAAATGGAATAAATTGTGATTGTTAATCTAAAAAGTAAAAACGCATTATAAATGTACCATAATTCAAATTTAAAATTATTAACATCGAATTTTACTTTCATATATTGTAAACAATGTTGGTTTTTATTATCAAAATACAATTAAAGAGTTACTAATTTCTAAGGCTCTCAAATCAATCAATGTCCTTCTGGCGGTAAGATCAAAGTTTCCAACCTAAAGGCTAATAAAGTAAGCCCTCAGATGAACATAGGATTACAAAAACTACTGATGCTTTAAAAATTGAGAACTAAAAATATTGGATATCTTTATACTTTTGAAATAATTAGGGAAAAGTTTTATAAAGTGTTTATTCACTACTGTTTATGACTACAAAACTGTTTTTAAAATGATCATGAATGCTTTATATTCTAACGGGGCTATTCCCGCGTGACCCAAATGGTGGATACAGAAAACCTGTCATCAGGTTGTTTCCAAATATGCAAATTCGAAGATTTTTGATCATCGTATATGTATTTCCGACCACCATTCACAATCACTAATTTATAATGTACACCATTGTACAAGGTGTAACAAACAACTTTACACTTATGCCCAAAAAGAGTCATGGTAGACTGGAGCTTCGACTCAGGGAAAAGCGGGCCTGGATGTTTGCCTTTATTAAAGCCAGCATGGCCAAAAGCAAAAACACCATAATCGTGATCTTTTTTAGCTTTGTAGCTATGCCGAGCATTTGGCTGCTTGCAAACCTTACACTTCCGAGACCTTCCAACCTCAAGGATTTCCAAAAAATCTTTTTGACATGACGTTATGAAATACGTAGAGTCTAGCTCTCGTGGCTCTTTTTTGTTTGCCTTGCAGCCAGGTGTTGAACATTTAACTCGTTCTATAATTGGAAAAAATCCTTTCAAAGGCTGAAAACCTTGAAAAAACTCATCTTCCCACAGGTCGACTACTTTTCCACAAATTTTTGTTCCTATCATGCAACTGATCCAAACAGCTTTAGCTTTGGAAAAATTCTTCTCGCTAACTAACTGAAACATTTTGGGCAAATAAATCGCAACCCCTTTGCTCTTTTGAGCTCTTTCTATCTGTAAATCAAGAAACTTCCTTCCGAATGACGTGTAAGAATGCAAATAGTACAAAACCTGAATGATGTTATCTATTGAACACGTATTGTACAATTTGGTTCCCTTGTACTCCCCACCGCTTGGAAGAAGCTCCATTTCAAGGATGACGTTGCTCTCCTTTTCTTTACGTTTTGATCTCTCAGTTTTGAACTGGTCTTGTGCGATGTCTGGAGAATCTGGACGGTCGCCACCATCGTCTTTAAAGAAGTCTTCCTCACTTGCATCCTCGTCTGTAATTCAAATATAAACAATCCTTTATTCAAAAATCCTCGGTAATCTTGTAAATATTGGTTATTTGAAGAACATGCTTACCAGAATCAAAGTGCTCGTCTATGACATCAGTAAGCTCTTCTGTCTTGCCGGAGACCTGAGCCAATGCCTCACGAACCGCACCTTTTGATTACATTTTAAATTAGAAGAATAACAAATGATTTCACCATACTCTTTAGTGTAGTAACGTATCAAATTGAAATCATACCTATGACGTTAGTTGATAAGGCTCTCACGACACGCGAGATCTTCTGATATCTTACCTTTAGTAAAATATCGCACTTGAAAATCTGAAACAAAGTAAAATAAAATACCATTCCATTGAAACTTTTCATGGCAAAAGAAATAAGGGTTACATTTTATTGTAAATTGTACAATTAGGTTTCTTTGCATAACTTACTTTATGCCAATACTCAACAAGATTATTAGTATCGAGTTCGATTGGCATGTCCGTTAAAGGAAACGGCGTCTTGTTCAATAAAACAGCATACGGGGCAATTGTTCGACGAAGGTATTTAAACACCATAATATTGTAATATGGATTCCGGGTAGTATTTTTGTCGTCCTCATCGTTATTTTCTTCAGTGTCAGCAAGAACATCCGATGCAACTTGATTGAAGAAAGCTCCAAAAGCAGTTCGTAAATAAAAGGGGGCATCCTCATCAACATCAAAAATGTTGAACTTTGGCCATCGCATCCAGTCTTTAAAATGTTTAAAAAATATATTTAATAAACTTTATTCTACCATTTTGTTTTTGAGATCCTTATTTAATAATCTAATAATAGTTACATTTCCCCGAAAATGCCTGGGGGTTCTCAACTATCTCCTCAATTTCATTTGTAAGAATTTGGCTTCCTACTACTGTAAAAATTTCCTCCAAGATTTTTGCAGTGTCGTCCATAGTTTTGCTTGCAATGAACCTATACACCCATTTCTCCAAGTAAGAGGACACTTTGTCCCATTTGCGGTCTTTCTTGTATCTCTTCTCAAATTTTCCCATGATAAACTTTCGTGTATGGATTCGACAGATGTGAATGCAAAACCTCATTTTGCGGCCGTCCTTTAAGGCTTTCCAAACTGTCTGCAAGTACTTGTCGACATCCTGGCCTAGGAATACGCGGCAACACGCAGCAAGGCTTGGTAATGAAAAATCAATCTCAACGCGAGACACTTTGTAGTTAAACGACTTTATATCGTACAACTCCTTGAATCTGGAATATTTAAAAAATCAGTTGCAACTTGCTTAATATCGAATCATATTTTTTTTAGTATTTAAATAAGCTATTTTTAAAATTAGGTAAAAACATTTCACGTACTTTTGGAAAAAGCATTCCAGACCATAAAGAATAGCAAGGTAATTTTGCTTTGAAGAAAAGAATTCAAGAACTGGACATGGTTTCCCGTCCTTTGATTTTACTACTAAGGCGTAGTAAAATATTTTACTATTGTCGAAACCGTCAACAACCCTCGCAATATTGGATGTCGCATCAAGAAAAAGAGGAATGCGCCCATTGCGTGTAAGTTTCCGGAATAGTTGTAATGATTCCTCGCTGTATAGAACTACCATAAACGGAAACAAGCTTAGTTCGTGTAAGTAACCGTCAATTTTCCGACCTTTGTATTCGTTTTGGAGATGCTCCCTAGTTGCCAAAAGATCAAGCATGACGTTTTGGTAGAAGTCCTGCTCTTTGCTAACCTAATAGTGAAACATAAATAATTGTAGTCAAAACGGCAGAATTTAGGCACATACTTTGTACTAAATATTAAGCCCATGGATAAATTTACCTCAAGTCGAGCTTGTTGATGAACTCTTGCAGACTTTACGTCGTTGTAATTGCCTTTTCTTATTTTACTCATATTTGCTGTAGCCCATCCTTTCCTGTAAACATTTGACGCAAGCTGATGCTTCAGCTCTTCTTTTTTTAGGACTCGTCGTTTTCCCTTTAAGTGCCTTTTGTTTTTCTCTCCTTCAAAATGCTTCATCTTCCCACTACATTTCCTGTAGATAAGCAATATTAATAATTCAAAAACATCATGTAGAAAAGAAAATGCAATTATTATGTGATAAACGTCTAACGTCGGTACTAACTTGATGTTTATTTCCACTGCATCTAGATCAATCGGTTCTTCTTTGATTCCAAATGAATAATTGGCAGTGCAAGAATCTCCTTTGCAGCTTCCATACCCTCCAAAAAACTGTTTGCTTCCGAAGCGGTCGTCTCCTTTTTGACAAAGTTCGCTCTTTCGAAACCGTAAAACACAAGCTTCGTTTCTTTCAGAGAGTTTATCTTGAAGAGTATCTCCGAAGTCCGGCTGAATATGCCAACGCTGCGTAACCGGCTCTTTTTTCAAGACTTCATTAAATTCATCAGGGCTGAATATTCCAACCCAACGGGTTGGCGTGTCGGACAAGTCAATTCGCACTGCTTTAGAGTCACGAGGAGAATCTTCAGTTTTTCGATTCCGTTTGACATCTGCAAAAATAAACCAAGCACGTTATAAAACAGATAACTTCAAATGTTAAACTTAAAAATTCAAACACTGGCCTAATCCTTACTTTTCTTATGTCGTCCCACCTTGTCGTCATCCGAATCAGTGGAATACCACTCGTCTTCATTACTTTCAGATTCTGAAGTGTCTGCAACCTTTTTTTTGGAGTTGCCTGTCGTTAAAATAATAAAAATGTGATGTTATATATTGCTAGTTTTTTGATTAAATGTAGGAATTCGTGGTAAGGTTAATTGTTTACTTACTCTTCATGTCACGTTTCCGTGGCACATCCTTAGTTTTCACTTTTTGTTCTGAATGAGCATAAGCTTTGATGTTCTTCACTCCTCTTCTTTCTGACCTAAAGTCATTTACATCTAGCGAGTCGATTTCGCTGTCTGAAATGTATGACATAAACTTTTAGTGCGTATTTGTTTTAAAGTATCAAAAAACATGTTTGCGACACAATATTTGTATGATATTACCAGTCGAGATGTGATCTAAATGGAGGGAACTATTTGGTGAGCTGCGCTCTTTAGCATTTCGTCGGTGTCTTCGAAACGAAGATTTTTCTGAGTCTGATGAATCACTTTCTTCAAGACGATACTTTTCTTTCTTCTTGGCAGGTAAGCCTAGAACAGATTAAGATATTATTAATATTTAGAAAATCAATTAATAATTTGAAACCAGAATACTATTAAAACTAACCACCTTCGGCTCCAAAGCCCTTTGCTTGGTTTGGAAAATGGACTTTTGTTTCTGTAGGAGAAACATTTTTTTGACTCTGATACTGTTTGTCTCCGTCTTTGGGTGATACTCTTAGGCACTGACTGTCACTTCCTTTAAATTGAAACAATAGCTTTTAAAAAGATTATAAATTACACCGTTATTATGCAATTAAAAATCTTACCCCAAGAGCTTTGATTTGAAAAAACAGAATTAGATGGTGACATTGGAACGTTCTTTGCATCAGAGTCTCGAGCTGGGATATCGCCACTATCCGAAGATTCGCTTAAATTGACTTGTTTATCAGTTTTTCCATCATTGCCTACTTTCCCTTTCTTGGGTGACTCATATAATGAGTCGTGGTCACTATCTGTGTAAAAACATTTAAGTTTTAAGTCATTAAGAAAACTATAAATAATTTTTAAAATGTTTATTTCATACCTATTAAAGTATGTACTGAGAGAAGAGATACGGTCGGCGAAACCTTCTTCTTAGCTTTTCCAAAGATCTCTTTGACCTTCGAACTTTTGGTAGCTAATTTTTTGGAAGCAAACGGAATAAGAAGCAATGTCAGAACAACCAATTTTCGTAAAAATACTAATTAAGAAAACAAATAACGCACCTGTTGGAGAGAGCAAGTCGTCACCGGTAATTGTGTCACCTAACGATACTTTGTCTTCCTGCGATGGAACATTGTCCAGCGCAGGTTCCTTCTTTTGCTTCGGTGATAGATCTTGCTTACTGGAGCCTGTAAAAGTTTAACAAAGTAAATAAAAGTATAACAAGACAAGTTGTCATAAGTAATTTTTCACTACCTATTAACTTGTGAACAATTAGTTACTTACCTGGAAAAAGTGTTTTTCCAATGTGCGAAACCAATCTTCCCGGCGTTGACTTGGTTTTACCTTTCTCTTCTCCTAGCACTGTAATATATTTTAAGTATAGTTTTAAGTTAATTAGTACAATATGAAAATTCTTTGACGTCGTTTACTTACTTTTTTTTCTAAATTTGACTCGATCTCGGAAGGGTTCCAAAAACAGTTTTGGAATGGATGGCGTGTTTGAACATACACAGCATAAGTAATTTTGTGCCTCCTCTAAGTTGGTTTCTGAGAATCCGGCACAAACTGTATGAAAACTCTCACCACAGCTTTTGCATTGAACAGTTGCGAGGTTCTTCCCCTGAGATACCTCCACAGAAAACGAACACCAACACATGACATTGTTTGACTTTTCATTGGAACCATACGGTGTCTTTCGGAGGTTCTTTCTTTGCCCCTGACCTCTTGCTACCATCGCAAAATGTTCCTTTTGAATTAAAAGAACTCATTACATCGTTCCTGTCAGAAATATATTAACAAAATTTAAATATTTTTACAATTATTCTTATTTTAATTACCCTAATTTCTCCTTTATTCGACTTCCAAATGCTCCATAACAAGTAGCGGTGCAAATCCGCATTTTCTCCGAACAATAGCTCCGCGACTTTTCCAAATGCTCCGTCTTCATGTCTGTGGGTGCCAGCTAATTTCCTGGCGTCTCCGTTTGTTACTCTGTGCAGCTCAACGGCTAACCGTTGAAAATCTTCAATGTGCTCCCATTTGGCCAGAAGCGCTTTGTGCTTCTCTCGGTCCATATTATTTGAACTTTAACAAACCAATACTTTTAAATAAATATCTCCAAAGTATAAAAAACAAATAATAAAACTAAATCTTAATTTAAAAAATTAATTATATCATGTTAAATTAAATTAAATTATTAAATCTCTGTTTACTTAGTAAAATTGCATTAAGTACTACCACACTATTTGTATGATGCGGTGTTTGGTGTAGACACTGGATTGCTCTGCAGTATCCTTACTGAATTGTTACTTAGTATCACCACTGGCTTCACACTACAAGTGTCAATACTGGATTTGTATGTAGTGTCATCACTGGAATGTCCTGATGTGTCACAACTGAATTGCCGTGTAGTGTCATCACTGGATTCCTGTGTAGTGTCATCACTGAATTCCTGTGTAGTGTCACCATTGGATTCCTGTGTAGTGTCACCACTGGATTCCTCTGTAGTGTCACCACTGGATTCCTCTGTAGTGTCACCACTGGATTCCTTTGTAGTGTCACCACTGGATTCCTGCGTAGATTCATCACTGGATTTCTGTGTAGTGTCACCACTGGATTGCTGCATACTGTCATCACTGGTTTTCTTTTTATAATCATCAGTGTAATGCTCTGATGTCACCATAAATTTGCTATGTATAGTCGTTTTGTATCGCACTGATGTCTTACAACTGAATCGCTGTGTAGTGTCATCGCTAGAATTTAATGTTATGCCACCACTGAATAGCTCTGTATAATCATTTTTGGAACGCACTGATGTGTATGAACTAAATTGCTGCGTATTCCATGGGATTTCTTTTCACGCGAAAAAGCTGGGCAGATAACAGTGGGCAGTCGTAAAGAGACATTAAAGAGGTTGAACTGCTGCTTCATTTTTATAATTATCGCTTGTTTTCTGTTACAATTAGTGAATGACTTCAGGTTCAATGTTTATAGATTTAAATACCAAAATTTATGCAATGCCTAAACCTACAAAATGACCACACTTTCTATGTAAAATAAGAAATTATAGTTGTATAATTATGTATTACAATTATATATAAGATAAGTAGTTACAATATGTTCCTTTAAAAACTGCTTTAATGTTAAACAAAACGAGAATGAGTTTTGGTATATATTGATCATATGACTAGATCACCTAACCGGTGGATACTATCCTAATCACTGCCTTAATGTTAAACAAAAAGAGAATATGAGTATTGGTATATATTGATCTTATGACTAGATCACCTAACCGGTGGATACTATCCTAATCACTGCCTTAATGTTAAACAAAAAGAGAATATGAGTATT
>JAQIWN010003551.1:0-12915 GCA_034699025.1 Entomobrya cf. arborea Gr-Col-00668
ACAAGATTTAGTTTCCAAAATTTAGTACTTCCCTGTTCTAAAAGCTGTCTTCGTACGGTACCATGTTAGCACCTAAAGTAGCAATGCCAAAGACATTGTGCAAAACGGTAACAAGATATAGTTTCCTAAATTTAGTAGCTCCCTGTTCTAAAATCTGTTGTCGTACGGTACCATGTTAGCACCTAAAAGCAGCAATGCCTAAGATTTTGTGCAACACACTTACAAGATGCAGTTTCCAAAATTTAGTACTACCCTGTTCTAAAAGCTGTTTTAAGACGGTACCATAATAGCACATAAAAGTAGCAATGCCTAAGACTATGTGCAAAACACCTACAAGTGTTACAAAAATTTAGTATAACGCTGTACCCGAAGCTGTGTTCATAAGGTTCTATGTACGCACTAACAAGTAGCATTGCTTTAGCGTTTGTTAAATTTATTTGCATTCGCAACTTATTCACGTTAGTCTTGAAGCTTGCAGCGGTATCTTTTTATTACATTTGAAGTGTTTTATTACATTTTAATATAAAAATATTCTTGATAATATTTAAAAATGCATAAAGAGTTCCCCCAAATCACAATTTACTTGCTGCAGAGTCTGAAATATTCTGCGAATTTCAAACATTTTACTCATCAAAACTATCAAGACTCTTTAAACAAAACTTGTCGAATTTTACAACCTGGTTTATTTTCTTCTTTTCTTTTCAAGATTACGTTGTTTATATTCTTTGTACGAAATTTTCGTTCTCTTCTGAATAGATGATTTTGCAGTCGTCAAAGTCAATAGTTGTGTTTCCAAACACGTGGGTTTTGGTAAGTCACACTCCTTTTGACCAACTTCATTGCTTCCACTTTTTGTCGATTTTAGTTGAGGATCATTTGTTTCTATTAAAATAAATTTGGAGCAAAAAAATTGTTTCATATTACAATGCATTATCTAAACAAAGACATAAACCAAGCAAAGTTATCATTCATTATGAGGAATCGAGTAAATAGACATTTGTCAGATGTTTTTTGCTACATATATGTATAGTGGCCCTTGTAGAAATATGTAACAATCATTAAAAGGTATTCAGTAGTGATCGAAATAGATGTTAGATCCAGATGAAATAGTTCATTGAAAAAAGAGAATACATTTTACATTGGAAGTACAAGTTTTTGCATAGCAACTTAGTTTGCTACATATAATGATCTGAAACAAAAGGCATTAAAACAAGGTTATATCTTTATACCTGTGATTATGGTAAAATCATGCAAGTCAAACAAATCAGGGCCAACTGCTTTTTGTTTCTGCTTTCGCTTAGCTTCATCAAGTCTTTCAAGGTTTTTCTTTAAAGAAAAATGACATTCATATTCTGATTTGATGGTCACACATATTTAAAGTAGTTGCACAATTTTGTTCACAAAGTATATAAACCTGCGCTAAAGTTGCCATCTCATCTTTTTTGGATTGTGGTGCAAATGTTGGAACTCTTGTAAATCCATCCATCATTTTAGGTGGCAGAGGAACCCCATTCTAATTAACAGATTTTTAATTAACTTTAGCTTATATGTCAGAAAAATAAATTATAGCAACAAATAACCTTACACTGTAATTTTCTATTCGTTTGTCAACAAGCCTTTCTAAAGCTGCTTTATCCAAAGTTTCTTGCAATTTTGCCTTAAGCTCGTTAAGCGTTCGCTCATGTCTTTTCTTAACATCAATTTGTCCCCTATAAAAGTTTCTTATATATTAAATTTTTATCACCAAATTAATTTCTAACCTAACGATTTACTTAATTATGTTGTTGATACCTTTTCCCAGCAATTTCTTGAAAACGTCTAGCGAGCAATTTCTTCTTTCCTAAACCTCGCACTGTTGTATACGATTTAGTGCGGATTAAATCGATCTATAGTAATATTCAAAAAGGAATCAAGGTATAAATCTCCACGGAAAATTGACAAATAAATTAACATGAATTAAACCTGTAAACTTTCAGCATCAGTTAACACTCTTGTGGCTGCATTACTTATTTCAACCACCTTAATTCTTGCATCAGTCTCTTTTGGCAAAACAATATTACTTATTTCACACAGGCGCTTAAATTTAAGTAGTTCTTCCGGTCGGGGCAAATCGTTAGAAATATCACTCAGCGGAGTCAAATGCAGCAAGCCGTCAGAAGTTTTGATGGTGAGTTTGACATTCGTAGATATTGTACATTCATTAAAAGAGAAGCCATAAACTTCATCTTGCTCATCAATACTGACAACCAGTCCAATCTGGGTTAAAAATTCAAAAAAATATTATTCCTGTAACAACAAACATGTTAAAAAACAGTTGAAACTTACATCCTGAACAATCCGTTTTTGCCTTTTGATTTTGCAAACCAAAAGCGAGTTTTTCAGCACAGAACCAAAATCAGGGTATCCGTATATCCTTGGGAAAATAATAATATGAACTTAAACGGGATGCTTGAATAATTTTTACAACTAGTTAAGGTCTGAATAATTATATTGTGTAAAAACCTGTGAATAAATTCACGAATGACAAAATTAGTGATTAGCGGATCAGTGGCAACCGGTCTGGCTTGCTGCAATGCTGCCAATTGATTCCTGTTTTATCAAGTGTAAATTAGGTTTAAAGCAAACAGTTTTAGTCCTACACACGGAAAGATTACATATTACGCAAAAATTTCTGTCAAAGTACTTCTTAGCTTCGATGACTGGATCACTTCTTTTAAATGACAAAAGTTCTTTCCAGATTCTTCGGATTTCCTTATTTGTTGCTTGAATTTCTGCATCGTACTCTTGCATCTGAGCACAAAAGGTATTGGTTGACATCTTGACAATGTTTTGACTGGTAAAATGACCTCAAGTTGCATAAATTAGCTACAAAAATGTATTTAAAACTTTAAATTTTTAATACAATTAAAAAAGTGTAACCAACTACTTGGAATAACAAAAACAATAATTTAAATAAGATGGTACGACTACGCAATCTGATACCAACCAAGACTAAAAAATGACACAATTGAGTAGTTGAGACTATGGCTTTGAAAATGGAACAGAAATAGTTACTTATTTACGTCGTTGCGAAGTCCGTGGTTTTACAAATAAACAAAAACACAAAATACCTCAATACAACAGAGTTGAGTTCAACCGAGTGCCACATCAGACAATAAAACGGACAGCATTTAAAATTAAACCAACTATAATGCATAAAAATAAAATAACTCACGCTAAAAGTAATAATATGCATGAGTACAAATAGTGAAAGTTTTTAATGCATGCGTAAACGTGAATCGTTAATTCAAAATTTATTTATGCCCATGTTCTACTAGTAAGAAGGTAAAAAATTGGTTTTACAAATAGACAAAAAAATCAAGAAAATACTGACTGCAAAGTGGAGTCTTTAACAAAAACCTTATTCCCAACACTGGCTTAATAACGAAATTGGTTTTACAAATAAACAAGAAAATCAAAAACATACCGTTGGCAGAGTAGAGATTTTAGCTTTGCAAACCGACAAACTAAACCATGTTTCCCGTGCTGATTGGGTAACGAAATTGGTTTTAAAAATGCAAAAGAAAACCAAAAAAATACTTTAAGAACGGTGGAGACTTCATCAAACTAATAAGCAAATTAAGAAAAAATCTTGTTCTCTCTCCATAAATCTTACAATTAACCAAAAAGATCAAGAAAATACTGACGACTTTGAAGAGACTTTGGTATAAAAATTAACACAAAACTTGTTTCTCACTTCTGGCTGGGTATTAAATGGGTTTTACAAACGGACACAAAAACCACGAAAACATTGTTGGCGGGATAAAGATAAAGTTATTACAAATTAGAAAAAATAACTTGTTGTCAATGCTAGATGGGCAACGATATTGGTTCAACGAATGAGCAAGAAAACCATAAAAGCACTGATGGGTGAAAATATTGGTATACAATTTAACAAAAAGCCTTGTTCATACTGTGGGGTTGGTATAATATTGGTATGATGTGCAAGTGCAAATATTTTAATTACCAACGTTCGAAAGCGAAGTGTCATAAAATGCGTACATTTACTGAAGTGCATCTACAAATTTGTACCAATTATCCACGTCTCTATATGACAATATAGTATTAGAGAATCAAAAATGAAAAAAAAATCCATGTAATATGCATGTGAATTTTAAAAATAAATATACTATCATAATTTGACTGTATTATGGCGTGTACACAAGGTACCGTATTTTATAAATGCGATCATAAATAATGGAATACAGGAACCATTGTGCTGCAAACTTGTTTATGAATATGAATCAATGTGTAAATATCCATGTAGGCAATTTATTTTATAATTAAATTCCTAAGTATTTTTCGAAATTTGTGTTTCAGTGAACAATTGCCTATATTTCAAATGCAATTATCTAGTGCAAGTAGCAACCCATCTACGCACCTGATTAAGGAAAAAAACCAAAAATTAAATAAATGTGTGATTTAGAATGAAACTATTGAGTTTTATTGAACAAAAGAAGAACTTGAATTTATTTTGATCTTTTTATTGCATGACACCTTCGCTGTTCTGCTATACCGAATAACAAATACAGGAAAAGCCATTTTGTTTTATTAAAACACTCAAAATTATTATTTCAAACGAAATGCTTACAATTGGCACATTAGGATAAATAATCTTGAATTCATTCCTTTTCTGGAAAAGTTTTCGTGGCAACCCCTTCCTTTAAACCTTCAGCTATAGCAATGGTCTCTTCGAGTTTTAGGTTAGTGTCTTCACATCCTTCGCCTTCCGCATTAGTCTTTTTGTCAACCACATTGATCCTTTTGATCTCACTTGACTCAGTTGGTATACCCAAAATGTCTCGCATTTGAGCTGACGTCTTTCCTGCAATCCTCATAGCTACTTCGGTGCATGATCTTTTCAACAATTCTTCAATGTCCAAGTAGTTTGCAGCCTTTAAATAGTAAGTACAAATATCAAGAGCAATAGATCAATTTGCTATTTATTAGAGTAAATTATATTTTGTGAATAAATACCTGTATAATGTGGTATACAATTTGCATGTCGGAAGGGAAAAAATTCTTCTCAAACTCCTCAATGTTAATATTTTTGTTTGTGTCAGCCTAAAACAAGACTTGGAAATAAAACCTTAAACCGTTTGGTAATATAAATTGTTGAATTGTTATACGTACCTTAATCTTTTGATTTATCCATTCAAAAACCATTCTCAAAATTTCAAAATCAACTTCCATCACTGGAATTGGTTCAGTGTCAACAAATTCCATAACTTCTAGCATAGTTTTCACCGTTTTGGAAAACTTAGCTGCTTGAGTGGACACAACAAGAAAATTCCCTTCCTTACTTCTAAGAGTAACGTTGTCCATCTTTTCAAAAAAACCACCAAACAAAAAATACATGTAAAATTATTTTATATTAAAATCACAAAAACGCTCGCGGATTGCATTTGTGTTATATTTCCTAATTCAACAGAAGAAAAAGAGTAGATTGATAAAACACGTACAACTTACCGCAAAAACAACAATAAAAATAACAATTACAAATTTTTCAATTAATTAACTGAAAAGTCTTTTACAAAATCATAAATAGGTCCAATAAACGTCACGATAAAAATTGCTCCGTTGTTGGTAAAAATGGTCTAAAAAAGACAATCACGAAAAAAGAAGTAGGCGAGAAAACTTGCATTATTAATAAGTAAAAATGTATAATATGAGCAATTTCTAAATAAAAACTACAAGAGAAAAGACTTTCAAAAGTCTAGTAAGTTTTGAAGGAATGTTTTTCCCCCGAAAGACTAAAACATAACTTATGTTGCATGTTGGCATACTTAAAAATGGCGAAACACAGGCCAATGTCACATTTGATATAAATCATGAAGCGCAGATAATTTAAACGAATGAAATTAACATAAATCACGTAAATAGTGTATTACAAATAAAAATGAAAAATAGAAGTAATTGCAAAATTGTGATGCATTAATCCTCACCTGATTAACTCAACTTAGAGTATAACCGCTGCCGTCATTGCAGTTTACAATTTTAGTTGCCAAAACATTGACCTTGATTTGCAAACCCTAGTCGGTTTAAATGTAAACAGATTAGAATGGTTGCATATGGCATAGTTCATTTAGCTAAGTGTGCTTGGGTCATGGTACTGCGTCGGTTTTGGGCCCTCATAAAACTTCGGCACTCGTAGCAAGCTGCCTTTACTAATAATAAATGAAAACAATTACTCAAACTCGCGAAAAAAGAAAATTATTACTTCACCAAATCGTAAATAGCTAATGGGATTTGTAAGTTAATGTTAAATAGCTTCCACAATTTAAAATAAGCACTTGCCCAGACTTGAGACACAAAGATGCTAACTCAAATCAATAACCATGATGACTGGGACATATATATCTTATGCAACGTCAGATAGAGTTTATTGCCTTTTATGAATTTTATGACCAACACCTAGTTCGTAACCAACTAAAGATACACAGAGGCAATAGGTTACTTGTACCTAAACATTATCGAATTGAATTCATAAGCTTCTGCAAAAACTGTGAAGCAAGGTAATGTAGAACCGAATTAATCTTTTGGGTTATATCCGAAATATTAATAACAATTACTCTCAAACCTAAAATATTTCAGTCAAGTTTGCTAAATCAATGTAATTGTATTTGCCAAATTTATTCAAGTTATTTAAATAGCATCGACATCTATGTGAAGGCTTTATAAGTACATCGAGGCCTGCGACAGAGCATCTTTAACCATCGACGGTATTTATACCAGTACAAACAACATTGCAACTGAATGATAGAAAATAGAATGCTTCATACTTGTACCCTGTGAAAGTCTCTCATTTTCATATATTGTTGTGGATGGGTGAGTTCAACCGAGTTGCAAACCAGTATTAAATGATGGGCTGTGAATTAGTCGTATCTGTGTAAATGTATGTAGTCATTTTATAGTTGTGAATGGGTTAACGAGACCAAGTTGCAAGCCAGAATAAGTTGATGAACAATGAAAAAGTTACATTGAGTCAGGATTCAAAACAAAACTGGTTGATGTGTTGTAAAATAGACTAATGTGCCAAAATTATCTTAACTATTTGATGGTTGTGGATAAGAAAGTTAGAACCAGTTGCAAACCTAAATTAGTAATCAATGGACAACGCAGTAGATCTATGCCTGTCAAAGTCTTAACAAGGGCCCAAGTCAGCTGATAAAAATCTTTGACAAAACGGTTAACGCTCAGCGCAAGTAATACATATTAAATTGGAGCAGTACTTTAAGTAATTGCTATTTCGAAATATCAAAATTTGAGAGAGTATGCATCAGTTCAATAAAGGATTTCAGTTTTAATATTCAAGAATTAAAATTGTACATACGTATACATACATCAAAAATACATCATAAGTATTAATGATTCTTTAAAAAACATTTTTAATGTAAACAAATTTCATAATTATTCAATTTAAAATATATTAAAACCAACCAAACGGCAAACAAAAATCATTAGAAGATTTTAAGGTCGCCCCTTATTCTAAGAGCTAAACGTAAATCCTTCACTTGAATCCCTCGTCGCTTAGAATGCACAGTCACTAAGTTGGTGTCCTCGAACAAGCCAACCAGGTACGTTTCGGATGCTTCCTACAAACAAAACAGATTCGCCTAAAAACGACTTATTATCTTAATTGCACAACGAACAAAGAAAGCAACATACCTGTAATGCACTAAGAGCAGCTGCTTGAAAGCGAAACTTAACTTTCATTGACTGAACAATTTCTTTAACAAGTCGCTGGAAAGGAAGTTTTGGAATCAACAATTCCGTGGACTTCTGGTACCGCTGGATTTCTCGCATTGCAATCAAACTAGGCCTATATAAATAACAAAGAAGAACTAAATTTTTTTTTTCAAATAAAATTAAGTTACTTTTTTAAACTACACATACCTGTAACGAGTCCCTGACTTCTTATCTGTATATTTTTCCAAAACAGTAGATTTCGGGGTTGTTTTTTGGAGAGCAAAACTCTTCGGTCCTGGAGAATGACATGTACGCTTCCTTGCCGTCTGCGCTATGCCACCATTCAGCACCTTAGCCTTAGCTCTTTGGCTACTTTGTCCAAACCTGCCCATTACTGATCTCTAAATACCCAAAATGAAACCTAATAAATTAAACGTTATTGGATTAAAAGTAAAGTCTGTTTTTTGTTAAATACAGGAGATATGTAGGAAATAAAATTTTCCAGATAAATATTAACATTGAAAGAATCCTATCAGCTGGAACACTATTACTCATCTGATCAGAATTCTTAAAATATAAGCACTGTGGTTTACGAATTTTACTACCTAAAAATCAACGAACAAATTACTGCAACAGCGTTATCATTCCACGTGAGAAGAGTAAACAAAAAGTTGTGAAGGTGTTTAGGTTGCAAAAGTTACTAAATTAAGTTTTCGTATTCACAAATCTAAATTCATTACAGAAATGGCTAAAAAAATTTGAAAAAGTTAGCAAAAGTGTTTTTCTCTCAGCTGCAAGTTTTAAAAGACAAGCTATAATACAAATAGCACAGAAATTAAATTTGAGTTACATACTTGGCTTTGTGCATTAATTTAAAGAGTGTTAAATTATTGAATTAAGATAACAAAGTTAAACGCAAAACGATTTAATGGGTAAGTCTACAAAAATTACAAAACCAGCGCAAGCAGCATTTTCTTACACCTACTCTTTCTTATATTTTTTTGTACAACTATACTACGTTAATGGAACAAAGGACTTCACACTAATTGATTATAATTCCTTACCGCCAAAATTCTATAAATTTATTATAACGCTTACAATACGCGAAAGGCGACCTTTGTTATTTTTATAGCTGTTTTTTAAAGTTTATGGAATTATACACTGCATGCGCAGTTATATATATTTTATATTTTAACGGTAACTTTGTTTTTGTCATGCAGTTTAATATTATGTTATGTCACATGATATTGCAAACATGGAAAACGGGACATAAATTAAATATTTTAGACCAAATGTGTCAAAAATATAACTGAAAACGTTTAAAATTTTTGACAAAAATCAGATGTAAATAGTTGCATTTTAAGTTTCAAAAATTACATTTTTGGAATGATTTTGTTGCCCCTTGTAATTTTTGTGAGTTAACAGGGTACAAATCCAAGAAGTTGCATTTGGTTGGAAAAGTTGCGTTCTGTTTTTCCTGCTTATAAGGTAGGGAGGAGCTGCCAAGGTCAAATGTCATTCTAATTTTTAATGTCCCAAATCTTTTTACTATTACTTTTATAAAAAATAACTTACTTTTTGACTTAATATCAGTAGTATAGTAACTAGACGGCCAATAACAATAAGATACTTGAGTGTATAATAACAATTTTTTGCAACCAAATTTTGCTGTTTTAAGTATTAGAAATGCGCCAACAAACAAGCGCCTTGCTCTTTAACATTATATTGTTCAAAAATTGTAAAATGCACCTTTGGAAAATCTACACAATACAAACAATTAGAAGAGTGTAATTTTACCCAGCACTGAAAAATAGAAGATTGTAAACCTTAATTGTAACTAAAATTGTTATCTTAACAAGATCCAAGCTAATAAAGAGAGCTTTCTGGTAGTCCATTTGGAATCATATTGAGAATCAAACTTTCTTGCAGTTTTTGGTCTATTAAGGAGATTGGCCACTAGGAAGGAATTAGACCGGCGGGTTTGAGCCGTCACTTGCCGAATAAGATGGCAATCATCATTTTCCGAAAGGCCCTGTGTGTTGGGGCTTCTATTTACCCTATTGCTTTAAAATGCACGTTTAGGAACTTTAGACCGTTGCAATGTCGTGCGTGCCAAGTTAATGGTTATAGGCACACTCAAAACAGGTACATGCGGTTAAATAACGATTGCAAACTTATTCAGTATCAAAAACTACGCAAGAAAATGTTATTTTTAGTTAAATTCTGGATGGACCACTCCAATTTAATATTTTTTAAATGAACCCAATCACCAAGACCAAAATTACGAAAGATAAAATTCATTAGTTTATTATAACCAAAAAGGTACTGATGCAAGGTTTGAGACTAGACATTCATTATATTTAGGTATCAAGACACGAATTTAATATTTAATATTATAACCTAGACCTAGTATATATATATAATATAATATTTTACAAGATATAGTTTCCAAAATTTAGTACCTCCCTGTTCTAAAATCTGTTTTCGTACGGTACCATGTTGGCACATACATGAAACAATTCTTTAGACTTTGAATAAAACTATTACAAGATTTAGTTTACAAAATTTAGTACTTTCTTGTTCTAAAAGCTATTGTCGTACGGTACCATGTTAGCACATAAAAGTAGCAATGAATAAGACATTGTGCAAAACTATTACAAGATTTAGTTTACAAAATTTAGTACTACCCTGTTCTAAAGGTTGTTTTCGAACGGTACCATGTTAGTACATACAGGAAACAATGCCTTAGACTTCGAATAAACTATTACAAGATTTAGTTTACAAAATTTAGTACTTCCTTGTTCTAAAAGCTGTTTTCGTACGGTACCGTGTTAGCACATAAAAGTAGCAATGAATAAGATTTTGTACACAACGCTTACAAGATATAGTTTCCAAAATTTAGTACTACCCTGTTCTAAAATCTGTTTTTGTACGGTACCATGTTGGCACATACATCAAACAATGCCTTAGACTTTGAATAAAACTATTACAAGATTTAGTTTTCAAAATTAAGTACTTCGTTGTTCTAAAAGCTGTTTTCGTACGGTACCATGTTAGCACATAAAAGTAGCAATGAATAAGATTTTGTGCACAACGCTTACAAGATATAGTTTACAAAATTTAGTACTACCCTTTTCTAAAATCTGTTTTCGTACGGTACCGTGTTAGCACATAAAAGTAGCAATGAATAAAATTTTGTACACAACGCTTACAAGATATAGTTTACAAAATTTAGTACTACCCTTTTCTAAAATCTGTTTTCGTACGGTACCATGTTGGCACATACATGAAACAATTCCTTAGACTTTGAATAAAACTATTACAAGATTTAGTTTACAAAATTTAGTACTTCCTTGTTCTAAAAGCTGTTGACGTACGGTACCATGTTAGCCCATAAAAGTAGCAATGCGTTAGACTTTGTACAAAACTATGTATTACAAGATTCAGTTTCCAAAATTTAGTACTACCCTTTTCTAAAATCTGTTTTCGTACGGTACCATGTTGGCACATACATGAAACAATTCTTTAGACTTTGAATAAAACTATTACAAGATTTAGTTTACAAAATTTAGTACTTCCTTGTTCTAAAAGCTGTTGACGTACGGTACCATGTTAGCCCATAATAGTTGCAATGCGTTAGACTTTGTACAAAACTATGTATTACAAGATTCAGTTTCCAAAATTTAGTACTACCCTGTTCTAAAATCTGTTTTCGTACGGTACCATGTTAGCACATACATGAAACAATGCCTTAGACTTTGAATTAAACTATTACAAGATTCAGTTTCCAAAATTTAATACCACCCTGTTCTAAAATCTGTATATCATCGTATATTACCCTAGACTACAATTAACATACACACTTGATATGTATGACCATTAAGTTTTTTTTACAACACATTTGATTTTTAACCTACAACGATAAAATAACAAGCAATTTTTGGATACACTAACGTTTGTAAATTTGCAACTAACCTAGCTAGAATTAAACACTGATCAAATAGTCAAACTGTTTACTCATTTCATTTGCGACACAATACGTTACATTAAAACACTAATGTAGTACTCGACACTATCTTATATAACAGTGGTTATTACTTCATTTAGGATTATTCGCATATCTTTTTGTTGTTGTTGAAATCTTTGGAGTTTTTTTCATATGACTTCGCTTATAGCTTGATTTAGTCTTTGCTATCACAGTTTTTATCACACGACGACTATGAACATTTTGTTGATCAACGAAATTAATCTTCTGGATTTTAGGCAGACAACCTCCAATTATATCTAAAGTGGTTGGGTCATACTGATCAATTTCTGTAAAGTTCATGCATATAAATGAATTACTATTGATGTCACTTGAGTCAAGATTCTCTAAGGAAGGACTTGTAAGGCCGAATTCTTTGTCTTTTTCGGAAGCTTTTTGAGCAAGGAGAAATAATTCGGCTTTAAATTTCAAAGCCATATTCACATGAACATCTCGATCACTACAATTTGAAGTTTGAAAAATTTTTGAGGGCGAAGTTACTCTTTTTGGCAAATTAACTTCGTTTGTGTTAGTGGTTTGGTTAGAACTATCGCCAAATGAAACCTCCCCTTTACATGGTTCTTTACTTGAAAACGAACGTTTCCTACTAGAGGTAGCAACTGGTTTGCTATTAAACGTAGCTGAATTGCAGTTCAACGCTGCTTGTTTGCTATTAGAGACCGCTGTCTTCCTATTCGTCTTGATATTCAGCAAAGTTGGTTTCATATTAGGGGCCACTAGAATGTTTTTTGTATCTACTAGGGTCTCTTTTGGGGGTTGCTGTTTTTTGGATGCTTGTTCAACAATGGGGTTGTCTGGTTCAAAAATATGGTTGTCTGGTCCAATAATGGGGTTGTCTGGTTCAATAGTGGGGGCCTCGAGTGCATCGATTGGGGTAGTGGATGCATCGATTGGGGTAGTGGATGCACCGATTGGGGTAGTGGATGCACCGATTGGGGTAGTGGATGCATCGATTGGGGTAGTGGATGCATCGATTGGGGTAGTGGATGCACCGATTGGGGTAGTGAATGCATCGATTTGGACGGTAGATGCATCGATTGGGGTGGTAATTGCATCGACTGGGGTGGTAATTGCATCGATTGGAATGGTAATTGCATCGACTGGGGGGGTAATTGCATCGACTGGGGGGGTAATTGCATCGA
>JAQIWN010003552.1:0-12915 GCA_034699025.1 Entomobrya cf. arborea Gr-Col-00668
TTTAAAATGTGAAGGAATTCGTCAACCTAATAATTTCTATGATTCCGGAGTTTCGACCAACCTCCTTCCACTCTGATCTAGAGTAGAATGGTCAATAATGACATAAAGGAAAGAAAAAGCTATGCTGTATGTCGTCGTGAGAAAGGAATTTTGAAAAAAGTATCTAGGGATTGGTTTATATGCTTTAAAGATGTTAGTGTTATGCCTTACCATTTTGCATGCTACTGATGAAATAATGGCTGACATATGCACGTGTAATGTTTATGTCTGATCATATAATAGGCATGCTCAAGCTTTACATTGTCAATATATGGCCACTCAAGAAAATATAATATGAACAGAAGCAGGATCTTCTTTTAAAAGTCTTTCAAACAGTCATTTATTTTGTTGACTGAACTGAAAGATGAATGATTCATTAGCACAGCATTTATCAACTGAATCAATAGATGCATAAAGTGTATACCAAAAAAGGGTGAAAGTTAACATAGATAAGAAACTTATCATCGAAGCATCGATTCAAATTGAATGAATGGATGAATGAATATGGTCAAAATTAAGAAAAATGAAGAATGAACAACAAGATAAGGCCATTGAGATAAGTTATCTATAGGATTTTGAATGTGATGAAGGCGCGATTTTTCAAATTTTTACATATTCGTATGCAGCTATGTGTCTCCATTTTGAAAATTGTCCATTTATTTTTTTATTTTACAGATAACAGAGGTGGAAGTGGTGACGTAGGTGGAGGTGGAGGTGGTAATAATTCAAGAAAAAACAGTTCTCGAGATCAAGCTCATCATCATCATAACCATCCAAATTATATCCAGCAGCAGCTCTACTCAGGAACGACACAAGCAGAAGGTGGAATCAAAGGAAAAGGCGGAGGTGGTATAATAGGTGGAAGTAGTGGTGGACCTGTCTTTACGAATCATCTTGGTCTACATCTCTACACTTCAAAGATGACACATCATGTGAGTTTGAGTATCTTTTAAAAATAATATTGTTCATTTTTATGATTTTTACCGTTATTTTTTTACGATTTCCTTTGATTTTCGTTGAGATAAAAAAGATGAAAAGGTAAAAATAGTAAATGGGAATTATGGCCATTCATTTCATAGGAAGGGCATTTCCCAGGAAAGAATTTATTATTGGCAGTTATTTTTATTATTATGACTATCCCCAAAGAGTTTACACTCTAACTGTCATCATCATCATTCCCAGAGAATTTATGTGTTTTGGTGGTTTTACTTCGTGGCAGACAACCATAAAATATACACACATCATAATTCTTTAAAAATATTTATTATTTGTCAGCGTATAGTCAACAGGGAGGAATACATACATTTTTTACAATCAAAATATAAATCAGTACTGGTCCCACCATCACCATCATCATCATCCAAACTATCTCAGTCAATGCGTTGTAATGAATAATGGAAAAGGAAACATTAAATGCTCATTTTTGTGCCAAAAAGTAAACACTTTTATGAGTTCAAATGCTTCATAAAAGTTTCACTTGATTACATTTAAAGGTGCACAATCACCTACTTTATATTTTTTCAGCAATTCAATCCATGTATCCTCCTCTCCAATAATAACTTTAACGACATGAATACCGACCGACTGTGTAGTGTAAAATTCAAAAACCTCTGATTTCCGTCATGACTTTGTGAAGTAAGTACGTACGAACGATGATGATGGTGATTTGGTAAAATTGTGGATTTCTTTCGTTATGTCTGCGTGGTAATGTGTATACCATGTACTTATGTTCTTTTTCTTCCATAATTTTCCGCCCACCACCTTCAACATCATCGCTACAAAAAAAAAGAATGAATGTTCTTATTATTCTGTTGTGTTACATTTTACATACAGAGACATTGCTTATAAATACATGCCTAGTGTTGTAAAATGTAATGAGCATTTATTATGTGTCTCGTAGATTTTTAGATTTATGTATTCCATATTCGGTGACATGATGACATGAATAACAAACCTGCGTAAAGAGACGAGACAAGAGATTGTGAATATTTTTTGGAGCTTTCAAAAACCTTCCATTTCACTTTTCTCACTAGTTGGTCGTTTTCGCCGTGTAAAATGTGATTTTTACGAGGATTTTGATTTGAGTTGAAATTAACATTCATGTGACCTTTAAAGAGGATTACGTTTTGTAATTGGAGTTTTTAAAAAAGATACACGGGCAAAAGCAGAAAGCGTTCATGTAAATGCGTAGGATGAATTGGTTCTTAGAACGGAATTTAATCTTTGTATTTATTAGGCAAGACTATATGACTTTATCTCAAAAATATGAACGTCAAGAAAAGGCGAATGGACTACATGTATGTGTGACAATCGAATTTACTTTTGTTTTCCGTTACATCTTCCTTCACTGATGATGTTACAAGCACAAAAGGCAATTTTCTCTGATCGATTCTGAAATATGAAGAGTAGAAATGAAGTTAGGACTTTCCTAAATTGGACAACCCATCTTTGTACGTCCACCAACCAAGCTATCTTGTTGTAAAATCAAGTTACAGTAACTAAATTTTCGGAGAGAGAACTCAAAACTCAATAGAATTAATGAGGAAACTAAAACAAAGGGCAATAATGTAAATTTAGCAGAGTAATTTGTAACATCGTGGACTTGTACAGCGATTCATACAAACATACGTGTTGGTATTTTGTATGTCTCGTTCTTTGTACACTTGTTGAACGTCAGTCTTGTCATAGGTATATATATGAAAATATGTAAATAATATAGTAGTAAGACTTTATAAGAGAAATTACACTTTCTAACAACCAATGCAATGCAATGCAATGAACATAATAAAGAATCAAAATTAAGGTACAAGTTGATGAACTTAGATTAATAATACATAGTAAATTGAATGTGATAGATTGTAAAACTACTTCGAAGACTAAAAAGCAGAGAGAAAAAACAACAATTTTAATGGCAATATTGGCAAACAATCTTATGTATTTGAAAAGGGAATAAGATTGAACATTCTACAAAGCAGAAGAAAACGATGTATCAGTGTGCCCTAAATTGAACTTCATTACTTAAAGCGACTTGTTGCTTGTGGAAATTTTCAGATTGGCCTCGCATTTCCAAAGGAGGATAGCCTCTACAATGGAATATACGCTGGAGCAGATAAATTAGGATGGACAGTTACTCCTGTGAGATCAGATATTGTTGCTTCAGGGAAGTGGAATGACACTGACTACGACCCAAGCACATTTGACCTCCTTTTTCTGGACTACAGGCAACCCAAACTCCTGCCACAAAATACGCTGTCTATCATAAGGTAATGTCTATAATGTCTGTATTATATCCACATAAAAAACTTTTATGAACGTAATAAAGTTGACAGGAATCGAGGAATCCTGCAAAAAAAGAAATTGATGTAATTTTCAATGACAATCTTTCTTGTTGTGGTTGTTGGCATGCAGGAGACTGAAAGACGAGAACTCCATCTTGATCGTGATTGCGTTCGTTAAGAAAACGTAAGTATTTTCTTTCATTTTTTCAAGAATACATACTTTTATGTATGTAAACGTGATCAGAAATTCTACGAATTGTGTCCCATTCTCATTTCAAGGAACGATCATCTTCCAGCTTTTCGACAAGTAGAATATTTATGTATGTATTATTGTCAAATTTATCATTCTTACAACTTGACAAAGACAACCACTGCTCATATATGCGTAGTTCTGTATGAGCCACTAATTTTATATGCATTATATGTAATATATCCACATATGCAATGAAATGACATTTCTTTGAGAATCTAATTAAAATGTAAATTATACAGACTTCAGCACTATAGATAGTCATGATGTATTATACTTTACAAGGCTCATAGCTATTGAAGAGTAGTCAAAGTATTTTTTTTTTTTTTGACATTTAGCGAATGACTACTGAATCTTCTATGGGTTTGTCATTTTTCTTTCAACTGGAAAAATTGAAATATAATATACGATGTGATATTGTTTACAACAAGTTGTGTATATTTCATACCTGTTTCTGAGAAGTATCACGCAAATTGTTGCTCTTGAACAAAATTCAGTTGAATTCACGGTATTGTACATTATAGTACTTGTTGCAGTGAGTCTTCTTTTCATCAAAAAATACTTCGCTGTCATCTCTATTTTTTAACAAGTCAACAGCCAACAACCAGCCCAAGTTAACTATGTACTATAGTACATATTATAGTTTACTTGGTATTCGTAGAACGCTTTTTTACTTTTACCCTTTTCAACAACTTGTCTCTATTTCCTCTTACGTCAGCAGAGACGACTTGTTGTTGGGTTTTAACAGAACACTATGAGTCTTTAGTTCAAAGAAAGTTCTTTAGGGAAAATTCAGTACTGAGAAAGGCATACACTTGAGAAAGCAAACAGCTTATGTAAATAAGGATGATTTTAAATATTAGTGTTTTCATTTCCTCAGCTTATGTTATAATAATCAGTATGAGTATTTTTTTCTTTAAATTTCCTCAAGACTTTTTAGGAAGCAATGATTGAGCATATGAGTAAAAAAATGATTATGAAAAGATCACAACCTTAATCTAAAAGGTGGAAAGTATGCGGATTTCGTAAAGCACTTTTTTCCGTAAAGGCAAAATCATTTCCGAAGGAAATTAATTTGAAAGGTTTCGAGAGTAAAAGCTATTATAAATTTTGCGTCATAGTCATAATCAAGTTTAAATCCTGAGGATTTTGATATAAAGAGCTTACAAAAGACCAGTTGAAGAAGCAATGAATTACCTATGTTCAGTAGAGGGTATTAATAGAGAAGCCTTTTTACTGGGAATTTGTTACTAGTTTATGGCTATGTAATCCTAGAGGGATGATTTTAGTATTAGTATTGAATACATTTCATTATGAAATAAAAAGGAATAGAATAATAGTTCATTTTAAGGATTTTGATTTCTATCTTTTTGTGTTATTGAATGTATAGATTTTATGACAAAAGTGACTCCCTGAATGTACTCCTGGATGCGGGCGTTGATCAGGTAAAAATAACTATTTTTTTCACTCTTTCATTTTCACCAAGACCAGTATTCCTACCTGCTGTGATGATTTCATGTAGTCTTTGTCGTACAAAATTTTGCTTTGATGTTAATACTCAAAAGATATTAGCTTCATGTAATGAAAACCTTGACTTTCTTTAGATATCGCAATAAAATTAGTAATGTGCATTGTATTTACTTCATCGCGAAAAATAGATTGAGGTGGATACTGGAATAACGTCTACAAATTATTGGCAAATCCAACTTGCCCAATATCAAAGATGTTTGCTAGGCCCAGCTCTCAAACTAGGAACGGCAAAAGCATTGGCAGCAGCATTAGACCATTATAAAGATATAGTTATTATCACGGATACTTCCCATCGCATCCAGGTGAGTATTTTTTTACTTTTCCATTAAGTTTACGAGAAAAGCGTTTGGAGTTAAGAATTACTTTTACAGTATAGCTAAATAAACCATTTTCTAAACTTTGTAGTTTGTAAACCGAGCTTATGAAAAGGTTGTCGGCTACTCCCTGGATGAAGTCGCAGGCTGTGATTTTCACGAGTTTCAGAATAAAGCATCTAATAACGCAAATTCGTTTACCGCCACAACTATCACAACTAATCTGGAACCAGCACCACAACAGCCTCCATCATCAACTGATGGAAGTGCTGCAAGCCAGCAGCAATCAACGACGACAGGTAGTAGTTTACAAACGTCATCGTCACCTTCTCAAGCGACAATAGTTTCGAAACCCAGCCTAACTGGTGCTGACACTGCAACATTAAACTCTCCAACAGCTATTTCTCCGCCTACCCATTTGCCCGTGTCCTCGTCCACCACCGCTACTGGGGTATCTCTAGGCATTCCAATGCACGATCACATTTTGGCCGACATCTCCCAAGGGAAGGAATGGGAGGGCAATTACGTTTACAACCCAAAGACTGGTGAACCCATTTATCTCACGTCAAGAATTCTCCCTTACAACTGTCACCTTCCAAGAGGTGTCCGAATATATCATCAAAGTCAAGGGGCCCTGGACTCAGGAATATCGCCGACGACGTCAGAGCAGCCACTACCGATAAGTAGCACTCGTAGCACAAGTAGTAGATCAAACAGTAGCAGTAGAAGTCCCACCCATTATATATACATAGGTGACTTGCCAAGTTCTCTGGTGGAAAAGAGTTTCTCCAGTGATGTCGCCTCCAGTCAAGATGCCGGTTATCCGATGCCACGGGGCAGCTTGAAGTCTCTTAGGAAAGCCTCTTATGACATCAAATCTATCAGCAATGACAGTAATGAGTTTTATTCTTTATACAAATCTACATTTTCTTTAAGCGTTAACCTGCATTTCCTTTCATGCCATAAATTTGTGCTCATTTGAGAGCTTTCTTTCAAACTTATTTTCATGTATCACACAAGTAAGTAATACATGTAGTTTAACTTGGGTATGTGCAATAATGTTGAGCCTGAATCTTTCTTTGTTGAGCTTTGCTTACGCTTCTATGAAAAGAAAGTTAAATTTCGTGGAACACAATTATCTAATTGAATGCATCATATTTTTCTTTTCACGTGCTTCCTTTCCTTACATAAAATATTATACTGTTCCCTATTGTACCATAATTTTCCTTTATCAAACTTCCAAATATACAATGTACCTATGATTATACTCCTTTTTCCCGATACTTTTTCCTCGCGTCATTTACCACCAATCCACCCCTCGTAAAATTCTACTTGCACGTAACCTTTTCAATCAGGCTCAATCCTGAGACGACAAAGTCTCGCAAAACTTCATTCCCTTACAATAGAAGCGCCTATCACGAAAGTAATCAACATAATAGCTGCCGCCCAGCAAAATTGTCCGTTGTACATTGCACAAGCTCTAGAGAAAGTATTGGAAATATTGAGAACGACGGAACTCTACTCACCACAGTTCTTTGAGGGCAACAAGCCGAGAAGTGATGATCCTTTGACAACAGATCTTCTTGGAGCCCTACTTTCGGTCAGTTGACTTCGTACAAAAGAAACTTTATTGTTTGTTGTCAATTAGCTGTATAATTGTTTGTGTATAAGTGTCTTTTTTCTACATCCTATCATTGTCAATAGCAGGGTCCGCGCATCCTTCAGTCATCAACGGGAAGACGCTCGTCTAATGAGAACACCTCGTCTCGGCTTGCCCCAAGACCTTCCCTTCCTGACATTGCCGAAGCACCTACAAGTCTGCAAAAGTTGCTGGAACAGGAAGAACATTGGCAATTCGATATCATGCTTTTAGAAGAGATCACAGAAAAACGGTAAGAAAAAAATACATAGAACAAATACAGAGTTTTAATATTACTACTACACCTTTAAAGTAGTAAGTTTCTGCATTCCAACTTCTTGTTCTGCTTCTTTACCTTATTTTCACCTGCTGCCAAGAATTTGATCATAACATTGTCCTTTTTCATCCCAGAAAAGTTTTTTATATTGTGTTCCCACAACTTTCAATGCGTAGGTGGAAAATAAATATTAATAGCATGGATCTTTTATTTGTTTAGATTTGCTAACAAAGGAAAAAGTAACTCATCCACATGATCATATAGACAGATTATATGCATGAATTTCATTTTTTTTCTGCCAGTAGCTATTTCTCTCTTTTCCTTTTATCCATTCATTTCATTCACTACCTGTGTATTTACCGACATTCTTAAAAAGAATGGGGAAGTAGGTAAAACTATAATACAAACACAAAAGTCGTTACAAGATTACACTCGTCAACTTGAATATGCAGAATATAGAAAAAGTAACCGAAATGTTGAACATGGCATGACATAGTTGGAAGTTTTTCTCTTGTTATTTTGAAATACAAAAGTTTTCTTTTCCTACAACTGATAATGTTTCGTAGTATTCTAGTATTCATACAGGAAAAAATAGACAAGTTGTTGAATACGATGTAAAAATGAAAGCATGTAGCAAAGAAGAAACATGGTACATTATTTCAATCCTTCAATTTTTCGTTGTTGTACTGCTTTCCATTGTATTTCTGTTTTTACAAAAGAAAGCAAGCTACATTCGATCCCGTGCTTTCATTTTACTTTTGCATTGTTAACAAGAAAAAGTTGACAAATACAAAATATGGAAAGGTGGTACGCAGTACGCACATAAGCATGTAGAAAGTAGAAATAGAAGCAGCTTTACTAAGTCTTCATCACAGCACACCATCTTATATCCTTAATTACTTTATGCAATGCCTGTTGTGGTCCTGTGTACTAGAAAAAACGTATTTTTAGGGTACTATTGCGATACGAAAACCGAAAAAGGTTTTTTTTTTCCTTGTAAATAAATTGAATTTCGTTTTCTCTACTTTCTCTGCTTTTTGTGTTACCCAGTATAGTTAACTGTTATGTACTTTCACCGTTTCACCCCAGGAGACGCAGACAGTCCTGGCTGGCTTCTCATGTTGTGAAAGGGCCCTAACGAGAACAAATGCGATTTTGGTTAATAACTTGAGACAGAAAAAGAGCGAGTGAGAAAGAGAAAAAAAGTGTAAAAGTTTGGAACTTGAAACAACGTTGGGTTTCCCTACAAATTATAGCGTCTATCGAGTCAGCGGGATGCTGTTAGAAACTCGTTTGTCTGCATATGTGTGTACGAAATGAAGTGATTTTCATGGTTTTTGAGTCTATATAGTATAGTATGTACCTGTTTTCCAGTTAACTTCATCTATCCTATCTGACAAGCTTTTTTTGGCAACAGGAAGTAATTAAATAGTTCGGAGTAGCAGCATACAAGGAAAAATACTATAATTACATTATACATTTTCTTACAAAAGTGCAGCTTTCCATATCCAGTAATTATATGTGACGTTTTAAAATATAAAAATGCAAATGTAATGTATAATGATGAACTTTTTCTCCTCTTAAAACAGGCCACTAGTTTGGTTGGGTATGACAACTTTTGTCAGGTTTGGAGTAGCGCAGATCCTGAATACTGATGAAGCAACTTTGAGGAACTGGCTAACGCTTATTGAGGCAAACTACCACTCGTCCAACTCATATCACAATTCTACTCATGCAGCTGATGTCCTACAAGTAAGTGGGAGAATTAATTATCTACTTAATATTATTACCGCGGTCGGTGTAATTATCATCATCAGTGAAGTATGTAGCACTTGGCGCTACATGCCAACGTGAAGTTTTGAAGTACTGTCGCTGATGATGAGACATGCTGTGTTGAGGACTCAATTACCAGAAACCTAAATGCATCTTGTTTTAATGAGAAACTTCAAAATTCTTTAATGTTGAATATTCGTATGAATATTCCAGTCGACATCCTATTTTCTTTCAACGGACCGACTCAAAGCGTTTCTGGAGCCGTTAGATGAGGTGATCAGCTTAATTGCGGCAGCTGTTCATGATGTCGACCATCCAGGAAAGTCAAGGTCAGTGGTTGGAAAATAAAGCAGGCATTTGCTAAATTATCATGATTTGCATTTTATTTAAATGAACTTTGACATACGTTTTATGTTGTTTTTTTTATTAAAGTGCATTCATGATGAACTCTGGAAACGACCTAGCGCTACTGTACAATGACCTCTCAGTATTGGAATCTCATCATGCCGCCTTCACGTTCAAACTAACACTGAGCGACCCACGAGTCAATATTTTTAAGAACTTGGACAGTCAAACGTACAAAGTAGTAAGACAGAGTGTGATAGATATGGTACTGGCAACAGAGATGACGAAACATTTCGAGCACCTCTCCAAGTTCGTGAATGTTTTCACAAAGCCACTACTCAAAGAAGCAGCCAGCAATGCTGCCATGGGCATGGGTGCAGACGGAGGTGGTAGCACGCTGGATGTGACACCGGTGACACCTACTGAACCAGACATCTCAACGCTGATCACACAAGATAACGTTATGCTCGTGAAGAGGATGCTGATCAAATGTGCGGACGTGAGCAATCCAACTAGACCATTGAAGCTGTGCGTTGAATGGGCAAACAGAATCGCTGAGGAGTACTTCCGCCAAACGGAAGAGGAGACCGCTCGAGGACTTCCTGTTGTTATGCCCATGTTCGACAGGAAATCATGCTCCATTCCGAAATCCCAAGCTGGTTTTGTCGACTACTTTGTAGCGGATATGTATGAAGCTTGGGATGGTGAGCTTAAACACAATACAAGGTGAAAGTCACCTGCTTTTCTTCATAAGTGAAGTATTAACGATGAATTATGTTTTCTTAGCTTTTATTGATGTACCGGAGGTGATCGAACACATGAAGTACAATTACGATTACTGGAAAGACCTGGAACGGCAAGGAGTACAGAATGGCGTCTACATGGAGTCTTACGTAGCGAACAACCCTCCACCTTATCCATCCACCGGTTCGTCTCGTGTCTCTCATCTGTAAAACTGTCTCTCAAGTCGCCCCAACAGTTTAGATATTAGCTCATAAGCATATAGATGTGTGAACAAAAACTGAGTGATGTTTCCATTAGTTGTCTCGTTGTTTGTCTGTTGAGATTTGAGATTCATGAATCGTAAGCAAAAGTCAAACGTTCATTTTTGTCAAGTGGTAGTCCGGCAGCTTTTCCTCAAAAAATGCCAACTATTATTGAGTAGAGCTAGAATAATTTTACGAAGTATAAAGTATTATGTATGTTTATTAAGTGTTAAAATAAGGACAAAGTTATTTTCTCTTTACAAATCCATACATATACTCATTTTAATTTGCAATAAACAAGTGGTAAATTACATTAAAGGTGTATTCAATTCCGTTTTTAATATGATATGTAGACTCATCATTATTGTGCCATGATATTTTAACAGATCCAGAAAATTTTTACTCAATTTTATGCTTTCTTGTATTTACACCCTGAACCTTTTAATTTTAACCCCTCTACTTTAAACTTTGTTTGTATGTACATTTTCTGCTTTTTAACTTTTTTGATTTATCAAGTCGTACCTGTTGAAAACGTGTCAAAATATTACGTAAATATATTGTTGTGCTATCTCCGATATCTTTAAGTTAAAGATATAGTATATTATATTACATGATGTATATTTTTATTTACATAAAAATGTTTTTGAAATTATATAAATCATGAATCCTTCTGCCATCTGCCCTTTTTCCAAAATCTTCTACCACAAGTATTTTATATGTTTTAAGAAAAACTATTCTGTGCAAGTAAATCTATCTGTTAGTGAACTAGTTTTATGTTATGTGTATTAACTACAATATAACGTTGTACGAAAAACTGTACAACATCAAATCAATGCGACGACAATCCTATATCTTATAAATGCCATATACGCCAAAAATACTTACGAAACAAATAAACTTTAAGAAAATCCATTCTAATTGAAACATTCTCTTAATTTTAAACAAACAAAGTATAAAAACAAAATGCAGGTGTTAGAATAAAAAAAATAGTTAAATGTTTCATAGGATGCAGCTTTTGATGTTGGTTGTACAAGTGAAAGAATGCAAGGAATAATTAAAAGTGAAAATTCAGAAATATATAAGTACCTACATATATTGGTTGTTGATGTTGATCATTGATGCTTTATTTATTGTGATCGGAAAGAAAAATATGTTTTTATTAATAATTTTCTAGATTTCTTTCATGGAGGTGCTAACATGTTTTCTGTGTACTCTTAAATTAAATATGTTACGTTGTACGTACATTACAACATAACTTACATAAAAATGTAGACTTTACAAGTGTAATTGTATCATTGCAATGTAAAAAAAATAACAATAATATTTTTATTCGTAGGAAGTTTTCTCTGTGTAAAAACTGTCATTCGTCAACGTTGCTCTGTCTAGACTCCGACTAGTCAGCCAGAAGAAATAAAAACTTATCATTTATCGTAAAACTTTAGCTGTCTTACTACCGTTCAATGCGAAAAGTTAAAATTGCAGTACAGACATGTCCTCTCTAGTACCGGATGGATATCCGAAACCATCGTGGCCATAACAATAAGTATTCAATTACATTACAAATTCATCAAACTTTTCTAAATACTTTGCATTCAGAAAGGCAATGCCGCATGTGTAATGGGAACCCTTCCTCCTTCCCTCTCCATGGAGGAAATATTTTATCTATTATAATTTACATTACTTTTTTCAAGATTGTGTTTATCATCGTGTAAATTATTTTTTTCGTGAAATGTTTGTTCTGAATAATTCCATTGTATACTTTGCATGGGTATAATTTCATCAGAACATTCCTATTCCTGCATATTTTTGATTTATACATGAATCAACTTTGGTATGGAATGAATCATTCGATCGCGCGTCGTATCGTAATCAAGTTTGCTTTGTGGTTGGTTGAGATTAAAAATTATGAGTATTATTATGCATGATTGCATATTATTGCATGAATGATCATTTTGATAATAATTTCAGTTCAATACCCGGTAGAGATTTCTAGGATTTCTTATTGCCAGTCGAAGAGTTTTATGGATTTATGTACGAAAATTTTACACGGTAGCTGGTAGCATACAGTAATACGTAATCAGTAGGAGCATAGCCACATGCCTTTGAGTCCTGGACTCTGCGGGCAGAGTCCTCAAAGACTCAGTATATAGCGAGTCTTTTAACATGAACACGTATATCAAAAACTGCCAAAGACGCTGAATAGCGAGACCTGGGCGTTTACTCGAAAAGTACTAATCACAGTGAAAAACTGATTACAGATTTGGAAAGAGCGGACTTTAATTAGTTGGAACGCATGCGGTAAACGGGGGGTTGCATTTCAAAAAATCCAAGATATCATGAAAAAACGCAATACCTACTAACGTATAACGCTTCCGGATAACATTTAATATTTTATAAAAGGAAATATTAGGGCTTCACGGTTACGGTTACGTCGGTTACTAACCGGTTATTTGTCGGTTATTAGAGCGGTTTCGGTTACGGTTA
>JAQIWN010003553.1:0-12913 GCA_034699025.1 Entomobrya cf. arborea Gr-Col-00668
GGTTGCTGCTCGTATTTTTCTACTTGGACCCTTAGGTCTAAAGGTACGTAGGTTGCATCTATAGATAGACACACACACAATGGGTTCATTATGGGCCTACGTGATTGTTCGGTTGTACGTTTACCTTATTAACTACTGGAAACTTACAACTCCTAAGCTAAGCTGGTACTTACCAGTTTCCCATTCTGAGTCACTTAATGCGACACAGTAATATGCTATTGATTGCTACATTTACATTTATAAATATACAAATAATTACAATACAATGTGTGATCATTACATCAAAATTCATGATCACTCACAATTTTTTACAACTAGGCAAATGAAATAACTTGTTTTATAGATTTACAACTTATAGTTCTCACATTTTATAAGTCAGCAAGAAGCAAGTTAATAGTTTGATCAATCGAAAATTGTTCTACATTTAGCGATGTCACAGGTTCAAAAAAGTTACCACTTCCACCAAAACTTACTTTCAAAACTGGACAAGATCTGCGAAAAGCTTTATTTCGTGTATTCCTTCCTAACAACTTGTTTATGTTCTTTGATTCCCTGTAAATCATTGCTAAGAATCCAATGGCCACACAAAATGTGCAAATGGTAATAACAACAATGCAGCCAAGATTTATCATCCTTTCTAAAGGTAAATGTGATTTACCACGTAGATATTGTATAACCATGTAGTTAGCCATGACTTGTACACACGGTCCAGGTATCAAAATTCCGAGAAATACAGATTTTGAATTAAGCAGTTTATGATACACCGTAACCATTAGCTGGATTTCTCGAAATTCTTGAATTGCCCATGTGCTTTCCCTGCTACTGTTCAATGCAAAATATTTTTGAGCTGTTTGAATTAAACATTTTGTGTATTTCCCAAAGCTATATCCTTGTACCAAAATCAGACAAACTTGAAACATTGTCATGCTCACTAATAGACACCATCCTGAAAACGTAAAGGTTGCTATGAATATTTTGTACAATAAATTTGTTAGATTATGGCCTAATTGTAAATTGGACTCTGATTGTTGCGTTTTGCATTCTCGTAAAAGCCAGAATCCTGCAAATCCAGGCATACAAGGAAGTACGAAAATTCCTAACAAATATCCGACTTGCATAAAAGCGCCTAAGGCTACGTTGATTATTATTTTCCCCAAAGTTGAATTTGGTTTTGCACCCTCGAATTCCCAGCGGTTTTCAAATGACAGCATGCTATTCAGTAAACTGCACAAAAGACTTGTTTAATTGTAACCACTGTGGGTACAGGAGAAGCTTACAAAATATGCGCAAACAATTATGAAACCAAATACAAGAGCAAACTTGCTTATGGTTTTCCATAATAGTAAAATTTGTAGAATTACAAGAGTTGCCCCTATAGTTGCAGAGAAAAGTAAACATTTGTTGAACTTAAGAGATCGCAAAAGCTTTATAGTAAATTTACTATTTTTCTTACTCCAACGCAAAGGCATATTGCCAAATGTGTCACAGATTTTAAGAGCCAGAAGTAGATATTTTAGCAAATCGCCCCAAATCAGTGCCATCTTAAAATTGTTTTTTTTGCGTTAGGATTATTTAAATAATCTATGGTAAAATGGAATGAAATATAAAGCTATGGTGCAGGCCTATATACTCTTTTTTTCAAGAAACATTTTGTGCGAACAAAATTTGCCATGCATAAATTATACATGTTTGCATAATCTTGGAAAATTTTGAGTTTTTTCAGTCATTCTGTCGAAACGTCACGTCAAAAATCCACAAACTTATTATTTCAATCTCAAGGTAACCGACATTGGTGTGTTTGTCACTGTAAATATTTGTCAATATTTTGGTGAATATATTTGGAAGGATATCCGTTACTATTAAAGAACATAAGGAAATCGAATAAACAAAATATTTCAAATGTTTTTCATACGAAAAAAAGAAGTAAACAACATCCCAGGCGATATTATACTTAACCTGTATTCCTACATTACAAACAAAGTTGTTTTGACAAATATATCTGTGTATTCAAATAGCTTGAACAGTATAATTTTTTTTTTAAACATTGGATGTACTGGTAGCCGTAAACGCTTGACTGCAAATAAAGTTATAAAAAATAGATGTATTTTGTGAAGCAACGAAGTAGTGCAGAAAATAGCTTTATATGAGCTAGCTGGTTAAATTCGTCACAAACATTTACCTACCACAAAATTTACGCACTAAATACTCATGCATACAGTTTGACTCATAAAATTATTTGAAACGGAGAATAAAATCGTTGCTTGTGTTTTTGTTGTCACATTCTTGTTTGTTTTTCTGTTACTGATAGCGAGTTTCAGAAATTGAAAACAAGTTCAAAACAACTTTGTTTTCAATGAACAACAAGCTTGTCGTTTTTTATTGGAATGGGGCTGGCTTTGTTTAAAATATTGACCAAACGAATAGCTTTTCATAAAAAAGAAAAAAAAAGTTTGAAATCATATGTTAAAGCAAATATAACTAAATTTCTATTCTGAGGTTTAAGACATCTTTTAAAGTTCTTATACTATTCAACAGGAGAAAAAACACTTAGTTTTACAAATTTATGTGTATGTGGAAACAAAAATTCTTTTTGCTTTTGAAAAGAGTATATTTAAATCGAAATGAATAACATTTTAGCTATTTAGTGTCTTTAGGAAAATAATCATTTATAACAGCAAAATCAACATGAAATACGGTCCCAAGGAGTATGCTATTTATAAACAACGTTTTTTACAACTAACGATTTATTATGAGCTTAATTCATTTTCAATATTGATTTAATAATAGGCGTTGCAGAAGACATCCAAAACATAAATAGTATGAACCAGAAAAATTGAATTTAAAGTAAAGAATCAATGAAATATGATCAGTTGGCTACTATATAACAGGGGTTTTATTTAATATAGGCATGTTTGAATGACTATTTAGAGTGATATTATATTGCAACAACAAATGAAAAAATATGTTCATATTTACAACAAGGTTCCTTTAAAGAAAATGTGACCTCAAGTTTTATCTGAAGTATAGGACTAATATTTTTTTGAATTCTCTGACTAGTATAGGCTAAGATTTCTCACAAAACTAACATTGTTTGGTAAAGGTGACATCTGAAGGTTTAACTTTTTGCGTCATTTGGTAATACATTTATTATAGAAACGAATAGAAATTAAAGATGATACAAACAATAAAAAAATCTAACTTATACTTTATTATCATTTATTGAGAGGACTTTATCAGAATCATATATTATTTACATATTAATTATTTTCAGAATATTGTAAATGTAACGGTCATTTATTCACTAGATTTCCACTGCTGCCGATTATTTTTTGACATATGAGTATATGTCATCATCAAATATTCACTATTTGTCATGCTTTATATTATTCCCTACTACTTATCTGTCCTTGTAACTGGAATTATTTAATGGAATCAAGGTCTATTGTGTATTCATTAAAATAATTTATTGAATTCAAAAATTAAGTAAGCTATATAATATTTTGTATTTGAAACTTTTGCTGATGCAATTTTGCTTGAACGAAATTTTAAAAATATTTATTAGCTTAGATTACGCAAAAACAGCCTTATAAATTTTAAAGAATTCGTACCCTTTCGTATAATTTGATGCAAAATATTTTTTCCCATCGGTGCATACTTACTGTACAATTAAATTTATATAGGGTCATAGGTCAAAAACTGTATAGTAAGTAAACAATCATGGCGTAAATTATTGAAAAATTCATTCCAACTAAAATTAAGCTCACATAAAAAACCTTATGGACCCAAATCTTAAAGAAATACAACGTCCGATCTCAGTTTCTTGACAATCACACTATATTTTTAAAAAACAGATTAAGTAATAAATTAAGTATCCGCTAGTAACAAATTAATAGTTAAGTCAACAGAAAATTGTTCTACGTTTAGTGATGTAACTGGCTCAAAAAAGTTGCCACTTCCACCAAAACTCACCTTCAAAACCGGACAAGACCTGCAAAACTTTTTGAACGCTTTATTTCGTACATTGTCTCCCAACATATTTTGTATATCCTTTGATTCCTTGTATACCAATGAAAGAAATCCAATCGCTAAGAAAAGTGTACAAAATGTTATAAAAACAACTGTGACAAGAATCACGAGCATTTGAATGGGAAGTTGGAGTCTACCACATAGAAATTCTATAACTACATAGTTTGCCATAACTTGTACACATGGTCCAGGTAACAACACTCCAAGAAATACAGAGTTTGCGTTTATCTGCCGGTGCAGAATAGTGATCATTAGCTGCAATTCTCTAAACAATTTTATGATCCATTTGGTATCCCTGCATTCATTTGATTTAAAGTATCGCTGCGTTTTATGAATGAATCTTTTGACGTACTCAGCAAAGCAGTATCCCTGAACCATAATCAAGCAGACTTGCAACATTGTATTACTCACTAAAACACACCAACCAGAAAACGTAAAAATTGCTATACAAGCCTTAAAGAATAAATCCAAAATATCGTTTTGGAAACAAACGATCGATTCCATTTGATTGGCTTTGCATTGTTTTATAATCCAGAAACCGGGATATCCTGGCATGCAAGGAAGTATAAAAACTCCTAACGCAAATCCCACTGGCATCAATGATCCTAATGGTATAAGGCAAATAATTTGTCCAATTAGTTTGCTGGATTTTCCTGTATCGAACTTCCATCTTCTTTCAAATGATATCATACTGTTTAGTAAACTGCATAAAAGAGTTGGCCACCGGAATAAACTGAAAGTACAGGGAAAGGCTACAAAATTGCCAAAAACTAGTATTAAGCTGAATATTTGTGCGAATTTGCTGGTAGTTTCCCAAAATATTGCAGTTTGTAGAATTACAATGATAGCAACACTTATCCCAACACAAAACAAAAGTTTATTAAATTTAATAGTAGGTGGCAATTTTGTTTTGAATTTCAGAGCTGTTTCATTCCATGTCAGGGGAATATTGCCGAACATGTCACATATTCTAAGCGCTATTTGGATTTTTTTTAATAAGTTGCCTTGCAAAAGTGTCATGTTGTTTGTGTGGCTGTTCAACTGAATATATTGGGATTTATTGAAAAATAACGATATTTAGTGTGACGAATGATATTGGGATTTATTTCAGTATGTTTTTTCTTTTGAAACCTTCTTTTACCAACGCGTCAGTATTTCTGAAGTAAAAGTTTTCTCAAATAAAAAAACGTATGGTTATTGTACTCAAAGTAGCTTTTCAAAACTAGTAATAAACTATATCGAACTGTATCGATATACTACGTATCGAATGCTTTGAAAACATACAATACTACGATAACATGTTTGAAATTCCTATCGAAGGATAGAGTTCATTAGTCTAAATTATTTATACTTTGCTCTTTTGGCTTAAACATTTTACATGTCTTTGCTGTCACATTTCTATTTTGTCGTTCCTTTACCTCATCCGGATCAATCTACGCTATCGTTTTTGGTGACTGTTGTAATTATGAATTTGAGTCGCGAATTAAATATTTAGAAATATATTCCAGCCAAAAGCAAATTTTGTTATTACACCTCGAAGCATTCAATGATGTTTTCACTAATTAAAATTTTTGTACGAAAAAGCAACTGATCATAATTTATTTGGCATTTATCTCAGGGTAAAAGCAAAAAAAAACATTGCACAAGCAAACAGAACTCCAATGTTTATAAGTATTTCATAGCTTCTATATGCTTAATTGCATTTTGAAATTATTTAAAAGCTTAGACAAGGTGGATAAGGTCTATTTATCGAAATAAGCATTCGTCATCGATCAAATATATACTGTATTTCTCATTAAACTCCCCTATGTATTCAAAAAAAATACATATCGACGAATTGTATTTTTCATGAATTTAATTATTAGGATAAAGATCATTGCGTCGACTGTTCAGCCATGAAAATTCTCTGGTATCGATTTGTCCAAGAAATTTAAAAAAATAAGTTATTTCCATGGAATCAGTTAGTCTAAAATCAATTTTGCGATTCGAAATCTCACGTGACGCAGCGCTGGAGTCACCGGTTATTTGGTTATTACTCGAGTAACGCTTATTTTGGGTCACTCACTCTGGTTTGTTTTAGTTGCCAGGGCTATTAAGACTATTTGGGTTCAGCCTGGCCAATCTGGCTTTTTCAAAAATTAGTAGCCGGGCTATTTGTAAGATTTCGCATGTGAGCAAAATTTTTCACCATTTGTTTCTTTAATAAACAGTTCTTAAAAAGTAAATTTCATTTACCTGAAGGTTTCTGATCAAACATTTTTACTGTGTTGAGGTATTGTAGATTATTACGAAGATGAAAGTTTTCATCGTACTTATGCGATTGGTTTGTTCGTCTGTCTGTCTGTTCGCGCTTTTACTTTTTAAGGAGTCAACCGATTCTCTTCAAACTTAACACACAGACACCTTAGGTCAAGGGGTCCTCGCTAGAGGTTTTCAGCCTCCGGGGTCAAATCCCCTGGGGACAGGTGGTCAAACAAGTTGACGTCTTTGTTAGCTTATGGGTGAAATTTTTTATCGTGTAATTCGATAGAGGAGTCAAAGTAGATCGTAGTAGAGGCCAGGGAGCCGGAGAAGATCACATGGGAGCTGCAACAGGGAGAGGGAGCCGCAACAGGGAGTTTTGCAACTGAATTATTAAACATGGTTCAAGTCTACAACAGATTACCGATGAAATTTTTATTGGTTACGTTTTATTGCAACATACAATAAATTTTCTGTAATTTTGTCTCTCCCAAATACACTCAAAATATTGGTGTAGAGTGGTAATAGCTTAACCTATAATCTCAAATTTTAGCCTTTGTTAAATGGTGGACTGAAATTGAATTAAAAATTAAACAAAATTTATAAAACCTATTTAGCTACTTTTTGTGAAAAATGTTACGGAAATATCTGGGTAATATTTTTGTTTACATTACTAGTCGTCATAAAAGTTTTTATTATGACATCCGATATTCATACTACCAACTGTAAAAGTTAAAACCTAAAAAGCATGAAAAGCGTTGATGGGAATACTGTAGCAGCAATTTAATTAAATATATTTTGTCCTCGATCTAAGTGGATGTACAGATTAAGTAATGAGCACAAAAAGTTACCGACATTACTTGTTACGGCTAGACACGACAAATAAATTAACTATGGTATTTTCATGGAATTCCAATTGCTTTTTTAAAGCTCGTTATACTAATAAAAATACCTGATGTTCCAATTAGGATATTATATCGAAATGGATATTATATTACGCTATTATTTTACATGTAAATCTTTCGTTTCGTAGTTATTCATGATATTTAACGATTTATTAATCTTAATATAATGTGTTTCTGATCATAAATTGCAGTAGCTTGGTCGAAGTGTACACAGTTCATAAATGAATATTTCTGCTTCGAAAATAGCATGACCACAAATATCTAACCGTTTTAATTATTGACGTGAAACATTTCACTGATTGAGTCAATAACCTGAGCTTAGATATCGTGTGAAATTTTATATTTTGTTAATAATTACAAGTTACTGCCAATTTTTTAAGTTATGGATAAATTAAGGTAGTAAACAAGCCATGTGTGAGCGTTTATGCATATAAGGCTAGGCACAGTTTCCTTCTCGCATGATTTTTCAGACTACTTTATTTTGTTATGGTAACTCAAAACAAACAAATTAATTTAATTATATCTGCATGGTGAATTTAAATTTGATTACTTTCCCACCTTGTCTATAATACGTTTTTTTGTATTTCAACCTGTATTTATGTTAGTTCAAAAATGACAAACAAAGCACTCGGATAGTAAAATTATGGTGTCAAGTAAAACGCAAGAATAAAAATTGTCCAAAATCAAGCTTGAATTGATTGATGAGCAAGTGCGGATGAATATTGCTTAAAGGAGTATAATTTTACATGTACATTTGCATACACAACATAACATATGATAACAAAGTATTAAATTTGCCTGGATAGAGTATTTCCTTGATCAACTGAACAAAGTGTATGATTTTGTTTTGACGATTTGTTGTAATATGTGGAGGACGTCTGAGAACTTGTAATATAACTTCCATACATAAATACTACAAAAATAATTACTTAATGTCTGAAACAAGTAAAATTCCAAATTACAGAAATTACATGTAATATTTAATCTCATGCCTGTATAAAACTCCACGTTTATCAAATGTTAGGTGTACATTCTTTAGGACAGATGAGAATCTACAGTGTCTCAGCAATACATCACTCACATTTTAAAGTTCTAACTTTTGTGTTTCCAATTGTGATTAAAAATAAGTTTCGAAAATGGCAAATTTTTTACACATTTGTAATGCAAGCATACCTTCCTGCAAAAAACTTTCCATAACACCAATCTGGGAGTATCAGGTTTACGAAAATAGTTACTCTTTTGAGAAAATTGATCTGTTATGGTGGCGGGACTTCATACTAAAAAATCGGGCATTAGCTTACTATACCGCTGGAATCTACGTATTTACAATATTCAGTTTGAAAAAATATATGGAAGATCGGAAACCACATAATTTGAGGTTACCTCTAATATATTGGAATGCAATTTTGGGGCTATTTTCCGTTATCGGCTTTTTCCGGACAATCAATCTACTATACAATTATGTTGGTAAGGGCTTTTTAGGTTTTTATCAAAGTATTTGCGTGCCACATGTGGTAGAACCCTACATTGCGTTTTGGACGTAAGTAAACAAAAATCATTTCGAAAACATATTTCTGATTGATGTGTTTTACGTAATCGCAAATGTATTTTATATGTCTTTAGTGTTGCATTTGGCCTTTCAAAATACGTTGAATTAGGTGACACAATATTTATTGTACTGCGTAAACGTCCCTTGCAAATGATTCAGTGGTATCATCATATCGCTACATTAATTGTTGTTTGGATCACAAGTAAGACAGTTAAATACAAACTATTTACAAAATGCCTTTGTATGTGTAATAAATCATTCAGCTACAAATTTTGATACAAAATAGTGCCATATGCCGAGCCACTTGGTCAATATTTTATAATAATGAATTACGGAGTTCATTCAATTATGTACCCTTACTTTGCGTTAAAGGTAAACCAATTATTACTATTTTGTTTGGAAATTAGAAAAATCTCACTCAAATTTTATTTTAATAAACTTATTATAGGGAGCGGGATTTGACATACCAAAACTTGTGTCTAATTTCGTAACCACAACACAGTTTCTTCAAATGATTGCTGGATTTGTGCTTAACGCAGTGACCTTGGTTTTAATTGGTAAGTATAGTACATTTTTGTCTAGATTTCCAGTGGGAAAACATGTGGAATGTGAAAAATTTATTAATTAAATGGATTTTTGAAACGAAGATTGGTTGGTATTTATTTTCATTCTTTCAGTAATAGGTACAAAGTGTCATAGGTCATCAGAAAGTATAATAGCTTTTGTTGCTGTTTATGGATCGTTTTTGATATTATTTGGAAGAATGTTTTACAATTCCGTGCTAAAGAGATTCCTTAATTTACGAAAAATAAATAAATTACAGTAATATGTTTTTGCACAAAATTTACAATTACAAAAATTGGGGAAATTATTTGGGTCATTATTTATTTGAAAATTTTGTGAAAGACATTTTGTTTTATTTTCAGAAAAATTGACTTTGTTTTGTATAAAAACTTGTTTACAATTTCATTATTTGACGTGCAAATTCAACACCAAACAATAAAATAATTTTGTTGAATTAGTGCACACATTTAGGAAAATAAAAATGAGTAACAAGAATAAAAAAATAATTTAGTAAAATTCATATTCATAACAATAGGATGTTTATGGTAAAGGAGGAAGTTTCTGTATGAAATTATAATGCTGAATTGATAGATAGATAAAGTTTTGAACTGCGTAAGTTTTGTCACGATGTGTATAAGCTATGAAGCATATATTGACGCATACATATTGTAAACTTAGAACAAGCCGACTACATTGACAATGTTAAAACTCTATGTAAATATTTTTCAAACCACACTTTGAACTACTTTACTTCAATGTTTGTATTAAATTAAGCATGAAAAACACATGTGAAAAATGTGCACTGACTTTCACAAGACTCTAACAAATAACCATTCATGTGCACACAATAGCGTGGGAATTTCGCTTTCCGTGTTTTATTACATTTGAATTGAAATGCCTTTTACGTAACAAAAACTGATTTATTTATTTTTATAAAATGAGACAATTTTAGAAACAAATTTATGACTGATTAGCCAAATGTTTTTGGGGAATCATCCAAAACTGTGATCTTATTGTATCAAATCCGAAAATCATGCCGAATTAACTTTCTAGAAAATAAAAAAATTAAAAAATCGGAAAAATATCGTCCTGTTTTCTCATTCTCTTTGTACTTGCAATAATAACGAAACACTAAGGTCATTAAAATACTTAGGTTCAATGATTTCAGTGGTCATAAATTTGTTTGTTGTTATGCTCACGTGGAATGTTTTGACAGAAGACACTTGTGTGTTTTTGCAAGCATGAGGTGGCTTTTTAGTACTATTTTGGGCACTGTTTCTCTTTTTCTATTAAGTTAATAAACTGTTTTTAGTTCAGGAAAGTGTCAAACCGCAATTCTTATGCTTAAGATTCGCACAAAAATAAGTTGTAAAATCTTTTTTTCCATGACTGCTTTAATGCATTTCACGTAAATAAGTGTAATTTAAGCCCAGTTGTTGAAAATGGTACACGTTTTACCGAAAATAAAGTCATTTTTAGTTTTTATTCTTAAAAAATGTACGAATTGATTTTCGCTCTGTTTTGTGTGGAAATTTAAAAACAATGGTTGATTCAATTAATCTTAGTTTCAATAGCAGTAATTTTCCTTTTTGGAAATATCAAAACAGAGCTTTTTATTTGAAAAAAATTGATCACGAATGGTGGAGAGATTTTGTGTTTAGGAACAGAGCAGTAGCATATTATGCTAGTGGACTCTACGCAGTGACAATTTTCAGTATGCAAAAATACATGGAAAAGCGAAAACCGTTTGATGTAAAATTTCTTTGGATTTGGTGGAATAGTCTGTTAGGCATATTTTCTATTTTGGGATTTATAAGGATGACACGGTTTTTAAATACCTATGCTGGTACTGGACTAACCGGCTTTTATCAGAGTATTTGCATAACGGATTGTCCGGAACCTTACGCTGCTTGTTGGGCGTAAGTTGAAAAAAACAATAATGATATAGTAGGAATTAATTATTTTGATATGATAGTACAAATTCGTTCCATGTGGAATTAGGGGACACCCTTTTTATTGTGCTGCGGAAAAGTGCCCTGAAAATTATTCAGTGGTATCATCATATTGCAACCCTAATTGTTGTTTGGGTTACGCGTAAGTTTGGTGAATGAATTTATTTTAATTTCTAGTATTGCATGTACGTATCAAAATATAAACAAAGATTGTTTTTAATTGGATAATATGCTAGTGCCGTATCACTTTGCCTTGAAGGTACACAAACGATTGACAAGAGAAAAATAAATGTAATAAGATTTTGATTTACAAACTTGTTACTAATTACTACAGGTTGCTGGATTCAATATACCAAAAACTGTGGCAAACTTTGTAACCACAACAGTTTATTCAAATGATTGCTGGATTTATATTTAATGCATTGACTTTAATTCCGATTGGTAAGTTTTAAGCAACCATATTTAAAATTTATATAAAAACTTACAAGATTGCAAGGATGCTTGATTAAAATTTCAGTAATGGGATCGCAATGCTACAGGTTACCTGATAGCGTCAAGGCATTTATCATCGTTTATGGGTCCTTTGTCATTCTGTTTGGTAGTATATTTTATAAATCTGTACTAAAACGATTGTATAACTAAAAAATAAAAAAAATATGAATAGAGCCGTTAAATTAATAGAAATTCTGGATACGTCGACTTCTAATAATCTAGTTTTTATTCCTGATTTGGTATCGATGTAGAAGAATTACGTATGAGTAGATGTGTGCAAACGTTTTTATAGGTTCAAGCGCAGATCAAAGGTTTTTTGTGAAATACTCAAGATAACCAATCTGGACCAATTCATTCATGAAGTATTTTTTGCTATTTAACTTGGGATCAAAATACTTAGCTTTCATACAATCTTAATGTTCCTCATAAAATATTAACACACTTGATTGCTTTCCTTATAATTTTCGTTGTAAACTTTGCTTAAATAATTGTAATGGTGCTAACTATTTACAATGGCTTATATTTTTACATAAAAAAGTGAAAATAGATGCACTACAGTAAAACAAAGTTTTAAAGGATAATTCATTACGTAAATACTTGAGATTTTTACATACTTTTTTTAAAAACACTTCTGCTATAGCTTCAATTGTGGAATCAAATGTTACCAAATGAAAAAGTGATGATCATATGGACAATGCCCTTCTTTCTTACCCAGTTGTAGTTTATAGTTATAAGTTATGACTCTATGAAAGAAGATTTTTAAGTTGCACTTTAAAAATATCCATGGATCCAGTTCAGTCAGACGATTCAGTCCTGGCCCGGTATTCAGAATCGGTCAGCTAGGCCTAGCTGCTAGGATTTGATCGCTAGCTAGGCCTAGTCGTTTTTAAAACTTGAGAAATTGAAGTGGTAGGCTTTGATAAGCTAGAGAGAAAGCAGAGCGAGCTATCCTGCAATACTTTTTGCTAATAAATGCTTATTCAAATGAGCCTGTCTAGCCCTCTCGTAGCAAGCTTTTCTCGTCGCAAATCCTATCCGCATCTGAGCTGTCTAGGCTTGTTAGTAAAGCATCTTTCTTATGCATATAATGTGAGTCAGTGACATGAGCAGGGATGGGTAGATTACTTGGTTTTGACAAATAGATTACAGATTACTGATTACATTTTTTTTCAGCCAAAATTTGA
>JAQIWN010003554.1:0-12908 GCA_034699025.1 Entomobrya cf. arborea Gr-Col-00668
GCCATTGTTAGGGGCACGGGTGCATCCCGATTCTTTTTGATTTTCAGGTAACCTTCCCAAGTGGCCTCCTCCTAAAATGTCACAATATAAAGAACATTAAAATTAAATGTACTTTCGCTCAAGATTAAGATCATTCACGTCAAAAATGCTGTACCAGTTGAGTGGCAAACACTTCTTCCTTAATTTGAGCAGCTCCAAATTCATTTTTTAATGTTGCTTTGGTCGAAGCGTACAACATTTTCTCACGCACCGGACTATTATCGGGGGACCAAGTAAATAACAGCCAGTTGTACCCAGCGTTATCTTTTGAATCAAGCCTGTAATTAGTTCATAGATACATTTAGTAAAAATGTACAAACATTGGTTTCTCGACCCCACCCATTTTGCTCGTTTTAAAACCAAAGTCAATGTACACTACACAGACTAATTTTTGTGGAAAGCACCTGAATAATATGTAGCATGGTTGATTGCCTTCCAGCAACGGCTGGATTAAAGTTTCGTAGTCTTTTTCCCAAGACTCATGATTCGAGCCTGAATACTCTGCTAAAGATAGTTCCTCTACGAATTATAGAACAAGTTGTCAATTTAAACTATATTATCCTTAAACTACGCTGTGGTGTTGTAAGCTGCAATGTTGCAAGTCACTTTTAATAGTTGTTCTTGAGCACAATATTTTAATTAAACCAATATTTTGCTCACCATTTTCTATACTAATTTTCACCAATCTTACATTTCCATCTCGGCACCTACCAAAAAACGAGATGAGTTCCTCATTCGCTGCAAACATTATGGTAAATATTTAATGATTTTTTAAAAATTGAATGACAAGTTCGATAAGTTTGTATAAAATTGTGTGGAAAAAGCACCTTTAATTCCAGTTTGATGAGACATGTTACCCTTAAAAATATGTTAACAATTGAAAAGAAACTTGATATAAGTAAAGATGTGTGATTTTCGTTAACGTTCAAAAAGATAAATGTGCTCAAACCAGTAATCAATGTACAAAAATTCCGAGCAAACTTTTTTCAGTTGTTTAATGAATCATGTGTTTTTCAAATGAACTGAAGAAGACACACAAAAGGACAGAGCTCTCTGCTGATACTGTTCTCTTGTTTATCCGTAGTCCGCAATCCGCATATCAACAAACTTTTCTCACTACTTTGACAGCCGAGATGAGAATACAAGAATGAAAGAATATATGAGAATGAGAATTACTACTTTACTCCCAGTATGCCTTCAAACTTTACTATAAAAAATACCATAAAAAAACAAAAGAGGTATACAGTAAATATAAAGGTATTATATATATATATATTACGGATATATCTTGTAATGAAATGGAGCATTTTTTATCATTATAGTTCTTTTCATATGCTATATTCACCCGGCGTCGGCTAAGCATCGCATACCCCCATATATTTTATGTATGGTAGTATATGATGCTTAGCACGCCGCCGGGTGAATATAGCATATGAGAAATATAATATGTACATACTCTCACTATACAAACACCATGCATTATATACTTTACATGCAATAATCTTTTTCATAATAATAACTCAAGTGCATCCACCTAATCTACTACCAGTAAATTTGCCGCATAAATGTATAAAACCACTAAAAGTTTTCATTCATACCATACATCGCTTGCATGATTGATTTTGTCATGAAACATGAAATAAGAGAACAAAGTCAAAGTAATTCGTAATCTTCGTCAAAAAAAATCTGTACCTAATGACGTCATGAAGTCGTTTTTATTTTTTAGATGGCTGAATATTTGGTTGTGCATTCTGCGTACGATTACGACCGCGACGTTTTCTCTTAGCAGGTTTCTTTCTCCGAACTCGTAAAGACGCGTGAAGAACATTTTGATGTGAAACCAATCCCATTCCTCCTCTTCTGGTTGTTGGGGTTGTAGAACATAAAGGATTGGAACATTTGTGACCTTCAATAGTATTCCTTGCCTTTTTCAAAAAAAAAAAACTTGTATTTGTAATTTATGTAAATTTTTTAGTTATTTTAACATTTTTACTTCCATAAGTAATTCTTACATGACGAAGAACCTCTTGGTATCTTGGAGTGGGCGAATACCAAGACTTTGATGTTGAAGGGTGCTGACCACTCTTAATAGTGAACATTTCAAAGTTTTAGTACGCATTAAATTTTTAGTTATAAAAATTACTTTGGCTCTACTTTACTAACCGAATCCAAGAAATGTGTGCCCTTCACATTCCCACGCTCTATTCCATAAAGCTTAGTTAGAAAGCCAATAGCAGTGTCAATTCGCCACCTGGACAAGTCGTCGGCTGGTTGGATGTACAATGCAAATTTTTTCAAATTTTCAAAACGATTGATTGCCATCTCATGCAAATTTAAAACACGCACATCCTCGCAATTAGTAAAATGCGATAAAACTTCGAAGGCCCTATTGCCATAATTCATGTGGTCAAAATGCTCCTTTTTCGTAATGGCAAAATTATCTGTATAAATCCGCACTCTTTTCCAATTTAAAATCTCTTCTTTCCAAACAGTTAATGCGAACATGAAATTTTTCATTTCGAATTCGGAAGGATTTTTTGAATTATGAATCACCCAAGGAAGATCATCCCTTTTAACAACGTAATACTGTAAAGTACTCTCTTTTAAATTAACACAATAGCCGGCTTGTGTTGCTGGAGTGGCGTCTACCCCAATTATCAGACTACAGCTCTCCGAAATGAGATCCTGAACGATCGAGGTACACATCAAAAGTAAGTTTTGTACCTGTTGAGTGGTTTCACCTTGATTTTTATCAGATCTTAAAGCTGATTCCTTCAAAAGGATTATTCTATTAATTTCCTTTTCATTATCCCTTTTAACATGTTCTACTTTTGCTAATGGCTGTGGCTTCTTCTTTCCTTTTCCTCCAGTCAGTTGGATTGGAAGAGTTGCTGGCGATGTTAGCAATTTGGGCTGTTTTGATTGTAAATTTGCAGATGATGCAGGGCGCAATGATGGCCACTCACTTTCGCTTAACCTTAAAACGTTTCGATTCGTTGAAATTATTTTTTGTTTCGAATTTGAAGCAGTTGGAGCCGCTCCAACGTTACTTTTCCCTATTTGCGAGGAGCTAGTGGCGGGTACAGCCAAGGGCCTTGGTTTTGGGGTATCTTTGCCTGTATCATTCTGATTTCGCTTGATTCTTTCTGCATGTTCTTTAATGAGTGCTATTATTGACTCTAAATTATCATTGTGTCCGGAGCCATCACTGAGGCTTATTCGGGTTGATGATCTATTCTCGACTCTTGACTGTCTAACAGATAAAGTTTCATTTTCTACACGAGATGTGGTCGTACTTGTTGACGCACATGTGGCAAAATTACTTGTCCTTGAAATACCATTGCTGGGACCACTTTCCACTTGGTGATTACCGGGATATGATATTGGTCCAAAACTTGAAGGGGAAACTTCTGCAACAAAGTTATCATTTTGATATATGTGTTGTTGGGATAAGGTTGGACTTAAGTTTCCTGATAAAATTGGGGAAATTATTGAAGACGCTCCTCCATTTAGGTCGGTTTCAGGATCATGTTTTGAAAAACAATTTCGATAATGTTTTCGTTTGATTACTACAAAACAGACAACAAATGATAGTAAAAGTAGTATTCCTAATACAACTGATATAATTATTACGAATGTTTGTTCGTCGGGATCCATTTTCAAAACTTCTTGTTTTATATATGTTTTTTTCTGAAAATGGCTGAATAATGAATTTTCAAATAAAATTGTTCAATGTGGAAAATAGTATGCCAGCAAATGAGGAAAGTAATGAGGAAATACGGAAATAATCCCTAAGTTAGAATAAGTTATCTCTAAATCCATCAAACTTTTATGTGATAAGAACATGACCAGGACTAAAATTGATTTTATTGTATTGCAGTATATAGAGTACATCATAATATTTATTAGATCTGTTATGTAAAATGAGATCATTCATTGCACAAGAGATTTCTGATGTGTAGATTTGAAGTTCTGTGATTTGAGTTGTGTGCAGTGCAGTGTTCAATCAAATTGCAAAGTTTTTATGATTAAACAATAATGTGCAAAAGATAACATTATTTATTTTTCACCGTCGCGTCGCCGTCCACCACCACCACCCATTTATCATAATACCACCTTTGAAATTGACATTGTGGTAATATTTAACTAATACATACTTTTTTGACATTTCGGTATTTACATGATTACTCTGCTAGCGTATTATAGTAGCATAATTCATAATTTTACATCTTTGGATGAAGTAAAAATGGGAATAATCGCGTGTTTGGTTTTCCAGCACAGTCGTAGAATTTTTTTTACTGAAAATCCTTGGACAATCAATCCATCTCGTTGCATGAGTGCATTATGTGCAAATTTGTATGCCTTTTTATCCATGACCATAACCTACGATCTGTGAATTTAACTTAAATGACTTGGCTGTAGAATGAGTTGTAAATAATTTGTTTGACTGAGGATTTTGGGGTACAAATCGATACATTTACAAATTAAATAATAAATTCGTCGTTAATTCCTTTAATAATAAATTGTTGTTTTATAAAAACGAAACGCAAAAACTAAAAATTTGTTTAGAGATTAGATTACGGATTATTTTTATTAGTTTATTGATTTCAGTAAAACAAACATTCTTATTAGCGCAGAAAATATTTGAGTAAACTTATAAAATCACAAACAGAAGTATCATCGATGTCAAGTAAAACTAGGTTTTACATTCGCAGTACGATTAGTGTACTAAATTTCAGAAATTCTAAACCGGTTTTAGTGCTACATAATCTATAAATAAACTACATATTTTCAAAACATAAATATTTTAGTGATCCCAAAATCACAAGTAAAAGACAGTTTAGAATGCAGAGTAAAATTCATCTAACACTTCTAAGAGATGCATGAAGTAGATCAGAACCCGAACAAGCAGGATTAGGACAATCATGACAGTCAATTATGTCATTGGCCTTTTAAACAAATAAAGTATTAATTAGTTATTTAAAAATTAAAATTCGTTTTTGAAAAGAAGTTCTTACATGATCAATGATCTCTGTATGCCTTGCCGTTGGTTTGTAGCGAATTTTCGTGGAAGCTGGTCCACTCTTCGAAATGAAATATCAAAATATTTTTCATGCATATAAATATATTGGCACATGCTAAAATTTAAACTGAAAATTTAAAAGTAAGTACATACCCAGGCGAGGTAATGCGTTCCTTCAACATTTTCCTGATCAATTCCATAAAGGTCAGTAAGAAATTGTACAGCTTCACAAATTTGCCATCTAGACAAGTCATCCGCAGGTTGGAGGTACATAGCAAAATGTTTCAATTTTTTATTCTTGTTAACAGCCATGTTATTCCTGTTCACAACAACAACCCGCTCACATTTTATGTAGTGTGATAACAATTTAACCGCTCGTTTCCCATAATTATTCTCATCAAATTGTTTTGCTTGCGTGATAGCAAAATTATCAGTATAAATAGCCAGTCGTCTATATTTCAAAATTATTTCCTTCCACACAGTCAATGCAAACATTAAATTTTTCATTTCAAATTCAGCAGGATCCTTCTCATTATGAAGCACCCAAGGAAGCTCCTTCCGCTTTATGACATAATATTCCAATCGCCTCTCTTTCAAAATAACAACGTAACCTGCCAGAGTGGCCGGGGTGGCATCAACTCCAATTATCATCGGACACTCTTCAGCAACAATGTCCAGATTATTGAACGGACGAAGCAAAAGGAGTCTTTGCGCTTCAGCAATACTTTCACTTTTGTTAGGACTTGTGTCTTGTGGTAACTTGCGTTGTAATCCATTAATCATTTCGTCAATATCATGGCTAACCTCATCAAAAAGACTTGTAGCTTGAACTGCGGGATTCGACTTTGACCGCTTCTTATTTCTGGATTGCGTCTGTGAGTTCCTTGAATCAGAACGAGCTCGACGTCTTCGTGACCCTCTGCTCGCAGCAACAGGTTGTCTGTTAGGTTGAAGGGGAGATGATGATACACTTGAGTCGTAACTGTAGGCATGATTATGGCTTATCAGGTAAGGCCTTGGTCTGCCCCTCGCACTTTCAACTCGACTTTCCCTGACAAATCGTCGCTGGAAAGAATTACTCGGCTGAGGATATCGTCGCCTGCTGAAGTAGTCTCCTGAGGAGGAGGAGTTATCGGTTTCAAAGGAGTCGTCGTCGGTGACAAAGGAGCCTGCTCCATTTGTAGAAGTCGATCTCCGTGACGTATGGTTGCATAAATTAGAACATGAATCCAATTGTTCTTTAAGGAAATCAGGGAAGCAATATCGTAGTAGGAGTATGATAACCAAAAAGATAACTATAACTGCGCCTGTGGAAAGTCCCGGATTTGAGTCCATATCAAAAAGCTGCCTTGAATAAAAGATTACTTGATGCAAACCAATAGACTGAAAATTAACATATTTAGATCGAATAACAGTTAAACAACAGATTTTCAATATGTAACTTAAGTTTATACTTTACTTGGTCTGTTAATTAAAGTGATTGAAAAATCAGGATGTACAACACATAATTGGGGAGGTAGGTATTCCCTACAAAACACTAAATATGAACTATCCCAATGGAATACATCAACTATTATACTTTTTTAGTTTATGCTAAAACCATATAAGAGAAATTTTTGTTCTTGACTGAATGAGTCGACATAAATGTAAAGGAAAATACATTACTGCAATTCGATAGTCGTGTCACACGTTCCGTTTTAAAATGCACATAAGATATTCGCAATCCAAACAAGTGCAAGTGTGTCAAATAGTCAAATGCAATACGCAAGAGTTAGCATGCATAATATCTGATTTTATGTACATCGTAAAAATAAATATTAATTGTTTCCAGTAAGTCGTTACAAGAAAAAGCAATACGTGCGTGAGAGAAGTTTCATGCAACAAGTGTTACAAAAGTTAGAAATGAACAGAACAAAAGTGAAACGAAACAGAATAGTATTAGTATGATAAGTGTGATAGCGATGATTGATGATGAACATAACATGTTTTTATTTTGTATGACAATTGCAAATGTAAACGCAGTTTATTCTTCAGCGAGTCAGTGCACTGCAAAAACCCTGTTATATGTACAAATAACTGTTTTAGAATACAAGAGGCCGTAAGATTATTGGTATGCTAAAATGATTATTTTTGCAAACAGTTTTGGGCCCAGCGCATATTTTGTTAGTATTAACTACACGATTTTATATACATACCTCAAAAGACCGTACTATGCATCATATATTTTAGATTTAAAATCAATAAGATTTTTTTTAAATAAAAGGAGTATGTACATAGACGTGTTATATACTTTTTTCGCACACTTATATGTATCTATTTGTTTTATAAGTACAATTTAATTTTCGTTTTTTAATCTACATAGATCCATCGTATCTTCACGTGTACAGAATATCCAGATCTGCTATACGATTGTAATTCATCGGGTTAATAAATAATTTAATTACCTTCAAAGCCTAGCGAAAGTACATTTTTGGAATTCAGATAACATGGCAGCTTAAAATTATTATGAAATTATCAGTTTTCATGAGAAGCTAAACAATAAAATTAATCTCAAAATTCAACGCACACAAATACAATATAACGCAAAGTCAATTTAACAGTTACACAATTAAAACACTACTTTATTTTTAAACTACTTCCTTTCATTTTACCACACACACCTCTGGAAAATTTCAATTCTGTATCAAAAATCAATTATAAATTATATAGTAAAAACATGCCCACGATAATACTGTATGGCAATTTCTGAAAATATCTTATCATGATTAACATTTTATGCAAACAATGCAAACTAATTCGAAATAAATTTTAGAATTATTGAAGTCCTCCTTTTCCCTCAGTCCTATCGCCTATATCTGTACAGCTTCTTGTCATCCACTCGTCATGTCACATTATCCTCTATCACCACTTCCTGTCAAAGTTAACTAATTTCATGATAATAAGTCCAGAATTACTTCTTAGGAGAAACAGCCACCACATCACGACGATCCTCCATCAAAGGAACTGCCTTTTCAACCGCGTGGTCACACTTCCTCTTGTTCAGCGAGCCAATAAATTCTCGAGCCTATTCAAATTTCCAGACAAAAAATAATTGAAGCAAACTTATCATATTCATTGTTTAAATTTTGATATATTTAAATTGGAAAATTATAAAAGTCTTACCGTATCTAAAGCTTTGGAATAAAATGAGGTCCTTTTATTCTTATTAAACCAACCACATTTGTTCATTTCATTCGTCCCAGTCACATTTCCCAACTCGATCCCATGAACCCCACAAAGAAATTCCACCGCGTCAGTTATCCGTTCCCTGGATAAATCATCTGCTGGTTGAATAAACGTGGCGAAAGCACACAAATCAGTCTTCCTCCTCAGAAACGACGGGTTGCTACAAAACTTGGCGTTCTCACATTCCACAAAATGCTGCACCAACTTGTCCGCCATCCCACCATACTTGTGACTTGGCATCGTCACGGAATGGTTATCAGTGTAAATCGCAAATTTCTTAAATTTTACAATCTCCTTATTCCAAATACACAGAGCAAGTATGAAATTCTTCATTTCAAATTCATCTGCATCCATCTTCCGGTCAATTTTCCAGGGGATATCCTTCATTTCGAAGGAATAAAACTCCAACGTTTTCTCTTTTGTGTTGACGCAATATCCTCCGACACACTTTGGTGTGGCGTCCACTCCAATAATTAACTCGACTTCCGGAAGCATCCAGTAGCTTTCCCTGAGTAACCGATTGGTTCCAACTGTCAGTGATATCATTTGTTGTGCATATCTGATCAATGTGAACCCATAATCTTTCTTGGGCATGAAGTGCAAATACTCTTGGAACAAGCAAATACATTGTTTGCACACATCTTGAGTCAAATACAACCGGTTGTCTTCATGGAGCAATAAGGCAATAGTTGTATTTGCAATTAATTTAGTTCCAAGTTCTCCTACGAGAAAACGAGATCCAAGAAATTTGACCAACAGGTAAGCGTAGTTCAGTTCCGTGAGAAGTGGGATATTCCGGAAGGCGCCTATTTTATTTTGGGAATACAAATCTTTTATTTGCTGGTACAGATTCCATTCCGTGATCGATGAAAATTTCTCGAGTAATGCATAAGGATGTTCGTAGTAAATCAGATCTGGAAGGGTTGTGGTGGAGGTGGAAGTCTTTAGTTCCAAAAGACGCTGATTGGTTGAAGTTCCGGAATGAACGTAAGCGTACATGATTTGGATTGATGGTAAGTAGGGTATTCTTCTGGAGCTGATATCTTCTTTCTACTGGAGCCACGGTGAGCAGGTCTTGTCCCTTTTGGTTCATTTACACGCACTGGAAAGCAGAGAGTTAGAGTTCTTGGGGGATGGATGGCAAGGGGGTTTATCGAAGAAGAAGTACTGATGATGATGACTTCGAATCCAAGTTACTTTAACGTTGTGATTATCAGATAGGTAAACTATTTTGAGTTTATATGAATTGACTTCGGTTTGAAGATTCAGGAAATGCAAGATTTTTCTAAATTATCTTTATGCAGCCAAACTAGTTAATTTTTTTTGGCTATTTTTCCACGAGCACAAGGGATAAATGAAGATAAAAGACATGGATCACTATTCGGTAATGAGAATGATTCGTAGTACGGCATTACATAATTATTTTACAAAGTTAGTAATAGAAGATACGAAATTTGAAAACAAATTTGAGCAAAATTCGTATGTGTTTCGTCATAAAACTTGTAGACATCATCTTTTGAATAAATTTGAAATTTGCACCCAAGAAATGCTAATGTCAAATATCAACAATGACTGCGCATTTTTGTTAAATTAAAATTGTGTCTAAAGTTGTAATATCCATAAAAATGGTTAAAAATGAAAAAGTTGTTGAGTCTTAATCCTTTGCTTTGTTGCAAGAATGCAAGTGCAACTGCAAGCCTTGATCAGATCATCGAGTAGGAAAAAATATGTAGAGTTCAATAATAGAATTAGGTCAACGAACTACTGCTTGAATTTTGCTGCAAGCATTTTATTATAGGACGTAAGTCGATATATTTGTTAGTACAATTTTTGTGTCAATTTCTTAAAATAAGCATTATCATTAAGTTTTGATTTAGTCACTCTTAAACTTGACTTCAAAGGTCACGTTACTTAAATGAGATCGGAATCAGAAACGTAATATTCTTAACAGAAATGCTCACCTTTGCGCTTTACTTCAGTTCAGTTACAATCTCTTTGGTTCAGTTTGTTTGTGAACACAAAATCACATCATTTCATTCATGAGCCATAATTTTTTCAATACTCATTCATAAATTGTTGTAGCAAGGTGCATATTAATAATTAATTGCCCATGCAAATCATATAATGGTAACAAAAACTGATGAATATTTCACTAAGATTTGCCAAGCCGGCAAGTACCGATGGTACTTGAGACCAGTGCCGTGTCAAACAAATTTATTCTTGGAAATTATTTTCGCAATTTAAAGGTTGTGCTGTTTCTAAAATATCTTCAGTTAAATGAATTTTCTAAGTTAATATACTAAAAGGCAATTTCTGTTCTATCCGAAAGTGGTTATCTCACATTTTTCACATTGAAATTTAGTAGCATAGATTTTCGCCTGCAAAAAATAATTCAAAGCTTTATATTTTACACCACGTACATAAATAGTATAACGTAAGCCACTTTATCAGTTAAAAGATCACCTTAATCAACATATCTTGATAGGCATCCGATGGATCATACCATGGCTTTGTTTCCGTTGTCCCATGTCGCTTTAAAATAATGTATTCATAAAAAAATTTACAATAAGCTCAGTACTTTTTTTCAAATTTTACTTATGCAAAACCTTTTGTCATTAAAAAAATAAAACTCACCGTCAACTTCAACGTTCCTTTCGCCCTATTACTATGAATTCCATAAAACTTGCAAAGGAAATCTACAGCTTTCTCAACTTGCCACCGGGAGAGGTCGTCTGCCGGTTGAATATACTTTGCAAAACCAGCCAAGTCTTGAATCCTATTCACCCACACCTCCCCCTCATTCACGAGTAAAGCTCCCTCACACCTCGTAAAGTGATTCAACAAATCCTCCGCATCCTTTCCAAACTCTGATGACGATGTTCCACAAATTCCATTGTTATCCGAGTACACCCTAAATCTCTTCAACTTTATTATGCTCTTATTCCACACTGCCAACGCAAACATCAAATTTTTCATTTCGAATTCCACTGGATCATTAATATTTTCCATGGGCCAGGCGAAATCCTCCATTTTTATGACATAGTATTCCACCCTCATTTCTCTCAGATTTACACAATACCCTGCTACCACTTTCGGTGTGGCATCCACTCCGATTACCAAAGCAGCTTCCAAGCTTTCCTCCGTTGGCGACCCTTTTTCCAACTGTAGGAGGTTCTGAACCAACCTGATTCTTGTCAGTTTAGCTGCCCCGTTTTCCTGTTCCACTTTTTGTTGATGTTGCAGATATTTCAAGGCCAGTGTAATGCTATTAGAATCCATACCCTTTTTAGAAGGGACAACCTGTTGTTGATCACCTTCTCGTTCCCGTGCCCCTTCAACCACAGCAGTAGTAGGAGGAGCTGCAACTGGCAGAGACGGCGACGGCACACCTCCATTTTCACTTTCAACTTTCTGACCTTGATTTTTATTTTCCTCTGAAATTTGGGTACAGCAAGTGTAGGAGCCCAAGCTCCAGCAACCATTTATTTCAATGGAGGGATCCAAGTGCTCAGTATCCTCCTCCTTCTTTCCTCGTCTTTTGCAGCAGAAATCGCAGAATCGGAGGAAAGCCAGGAACATAACTGCCATCAGCACGACTCCCACAATCATTACCCCAGGGTCGTGGTCATCATCACCCCCGAAGTCACCCATGCCTTTTAAGGGAGGGCCTTATGGCCTTTACGCTTTCTACTTTTTCCAGCAGATCAAAAGAATTCCTTGTAAAATCTCTTATCTGTCTACCTTTCTCTACGGTCTCAATTCTCCAAATACTTTCTCCTTTGATATTGTATTATATTATGTGACACAAAACCCAGAAAAAAATCCGTGGACATGAACTATAGAACCTTTTTGGTACTTTATACTTTTCATGACCTTCAGACAAAGTGCTGCTTTGCTTGTTCTTTTTCAAGTTTAATAGCACTTCAAATGAATTTTATCTTGGTTAGACTACTCTTATATTGATTATTTATTGATTGTATATAACAACCTGTATAAAAACAGGTTGTTTTTTAGCACACACATAATAATATTAAGTTGAGAGACACGTATGGTGAAAAAAAATACAAAAGGACAAGCAAACACAATGGAAGCATATGAGGAAGCGAAAGTTTTTTTTTATTTAGGCTACCACGCTTTGTTTGCTTGGCTGAAATTAAATTGAGTTTCATATTTGCACGATCGACGGTTGTGGAAATAAAACGTGCGCTTTGAAACTCGAGACATTAAAAAGTTTGGTTGCTCCACGTATTGCATACACCTGTTCTGCTGCGCTGGATTACTCGTTTTGAAGTATATAGTGAGTGGTTGTCCTTTTTTGTAATTTTGGATGCATGTTTTTGTGTTTCGTTGCATGCTTTCGTGTCTCCAGGCTTTTTAATAATGCTAGCTTTAATATTCAATGATCACTTTCGATACAAAAGTGAATTTCTGACTCAATATGTTCATTTCATGTGATGCAATTTGGCAAACAATTTAGAAAGACTCTTCAGGTTGCAGGTTGACCTTGATCCAACAATAGACCAACAGGACAGAAACTTTTATTTTGTACAATATTCCAGCTGGATGCTATTACTTAATGCTGATTATAATAGTACCTATGCTATATATTTTTTTCAAAAAA
>JAQIWN010003555.1:0-12905 GCA_034699025.1 Entomobrya cf. arborea Gr-Col-00668
TGATTTTTGAAATCCTCTACCGTATGTGCCTAGGTTTGTGCGATCGATCGCACAAACTGTATCTGGCCTTCTTGTATTATATAGCATGCATCCTCAGTCGCTGGAACGAGATTTTTTTTCGTTTCAACGTTCTTTTTAAAAAATGCCGAGGCGTTTGCCTTCATCTTTTTAAGATTACATTTTGCATATCAAAGGCTACAAAAAAAGAAGGACACACACAAGCAGGCAAACAAAACCTTGATACATTTTCTGACCTGCGATGTGTGCTTTTTAAAGAATTTATGAGAAAAAGACGTGGAGGGTGAGTGAGTGAACGTGAGACAACGACACTGGAGATGGAGATGCACACAGTGAAGCGGTACATTATTATTAGTTTTATTGTATTTATTTTTCCATGATAAATAAATGACATGAGCATGCTTGGAACACTATAAAAAAGGAAAGAAATTTACCGCTATGTTTCCTTTCGCTCCATGTTGAAGCAGCAGTACGACTGGGGTAGATCGTCCTCTCGAAGCTGCGAGGAAGATGGGCGGAAGTGTCATCAGATGAGAAGACGTGTAGTGCTCAACAAATGTGACTTCACGGCCCCGGCTCTCAACGGACACGACTAGCAGGCCTTTAGAAATTGACGGGTTCACAGAGAGCGGTCTTCGAGGTAATGTCTCTGAGCCGATGGACACATCCGACCAAGAGCATGAGGAGTATGACACAGAACGCTCGGACCGACGCCGACCGTGGGCGGCCAACAAAGAAGAAAAGCTGAGATCTTTACCTTCCAGTCCTTCGTATTGATCATCATCTGAAAAGAGTCAATAAACCACACTCATAAATAAACGAAAAGAAAGCATACTGTTAAAGTTATTGTTTATTTTATAAGAAAAGGGAAAACCTAAATAGCAACTTAATTTTCGGATAAATCAAATAGGTTGTGTTTGCCATAGAAACATGCAATAAGCCACATAAGTACACATTCATTGATGATAATGATTAGCACTTAATAAATGACATGGGTAACAAAGTATAACTTCTAAGTAAAGCTTATTGAAGTGAAAGCAGTTGAGTAACGATAGTGTTTTCAGACGACTGCTTATGAAACCGCAACAGTGGCGTTAGCATTACCACATCAAACTACTCACATTATTCAGCCACCACCACCGCACCGCCACACCATCCTAAATCCATTCAAAATACATTTTATATACCACTTGCCCATCATCATCAGTCCAGCCTTGTGCACCACCATCGCCTTGTTCACTACTTCCGGCTTCCTGATGATGATGAAGAGAAGGAAACACTGGGATTGCATCACATAAAATATTATTTTTCAAAAAATGTGTGAAAGTTACTCTTTTTGCACGACTGCTGTCTGTTTGCACTTTTCCAGGCAAGCAGTTATTCATGCATTCATTCATCCACACTCACATCACATCAGCCACTCGTGCATGCATTCTCGGTATTTCGGTAGCCAGCCAACCATCCAATCAAGTTTCTTTCATCATCATCATCACCACGTCATATCATATGATAAAGCTTTATACTTTCACACACAGCAGCAGCTTTAGACCTTTCACTTCATCATCAAGGTTGCTGAGGGTACTTGTGCTACTCCTGTCGTCGTCGTTGGTGTTTGAATTTATTTATTAAAATAGCCTTGTTGAATGTTGACAAGATGGATACTGAAAGTGGCAGGTAAGTAGTGTAGTAGTAGTAGTTTGCCTGCCCTGTCATTCCACTGATTGTGATTTTGAGTAAAATAATCACAACAATGGCAGCAGTAACAAAAAATGGCTAAAGCTCTGCTGACGAGCTGCTCTCCGTAATGTTTTTGTGTTTTCCACTGGAATTCTCTGCACACAAGCCAGTTAGTCAAAGGCAAGTCATATAATAAAGCATGGCACTATTGTAATATATGGAGGCAGCCATGAAGTGTGCCGTCAAATTGTATTAATGGCTCATAAGGGTCATATAAACAGATTTAAAATTACACAAAACTTTCTTTCCTTGTTCTACTACTGCTCCTTGTGAAGCTGAAGTGCGTCATCGTCTGCAGAATTTTACCCTTTAAAATACCATCCGATGCATTGTGTTGGATCCTCTCCTCTTTTTCAAGCAACTTAACTGATAATCATGTTTTCTTCTTTCCCTCACAGAAACAACTCACAGGCTCTCTCCCAAACAATAATTTAATGAAAGAAAAAAATAGCTCATAACAACATCCAATTTATTTTAGGGCTCCTCTTGAGCAAAGTCATCATCATCCTAACATCTCCAAAAATTTAACACACACAAGCGTATGTATACATGTTATGTGTAGAAATTGGAACTTGAAGGAATCACAGTGGTATAGAGTGGGTAAGATGGTTCCTTTCAATGTTCTGTCTGTATCTTTCCTATTTGTCTAGTATTTTCCCTTTCAAATTTTCCTGTGTGTTCCTCACTTTTTTCAGGTTTCAGAGTTTCATTTAAGCTGTCTATTTTTTCTAATGCAAACAAAAATTTCCCCGCACTCAAGAGCAAAATAGTGAACGTTCATACAAGTAATCATTACTGTATTTTATGCACTCATCATTATCATTAGCGTAGATGGGAGATGAAATGGAAAGGAGGGAGAAAGAAGAAGTGTTTTTATCGAAACGCATTTTCCTCCTCCGCAGAGCAAAAAAAATGATGATGATCATTATCATCATCAACCCGTTTCTCAGCCACTCTAACTACTTTGGTCTCATTTCAATGCTCCTAGTATACTTTTTTCAAACCTCATTCTCAAATTTTGCGCATAGAAAAAATAGAGTTGAATGGGTGGGTACGTTTCAAAAAATTTCTCATGAGAACCAATGTAAATTCACAACAAAGATGAAAATATTTTTTCGCAGTAATCGGATGTCGGTGGAACAACTTTATCTGCATGTTTTCTAAAAGATTTTGATGAATTGCCACGCACTGAAAAATACAATCTTGATGGTAACTTGCTTTTGCATGCGTGTGTTCAGCGAATTTTCTCATCTAACAGTGTTTATACTTATGTGTGAGATTATGACTATTACAAAGTCAACTTTCGTTTTTATTAATAATTTTTAACAGAGGCAAGGGGACTTTGATGACATAAAGTCAGTTCGAGACAGAGAAAGCGCGCGACAGAGGAAAATAATCAACTAAGTGCTCCTGTCAGGGCCAATACACAAAACCGTCAGAGAAAAAATATCTCGTGGAAAGTTACCGTGCGGTGGTTGCTACTTTGCCTGCTCTTCTTGGTTCACCTTCAATACAATCTATATATTGTGTGTGAATATATTATAAATATACATACATATATGTATATGCGCTTGTTTTATTTATGAAAAACACTATTTCATGAGTGTGTGAAAAACAAAAAGACAAAAAAGCTTTTACGGGGTTACTGCTGCAGAAAGAATTGATAACAATAACGCATTTTAGAATGAATGCATATTAAAGCGACGGTTTAAAGCAAACAGGATAAACTGCTGGAGAGAAGGAAGAGGAACCAGAAGATTTTCATCCAAAAAGTTTAGCTCCATCGTTTTCTAGCCGAGTTGTTGTGGATGATGATAAGGATGATAATGATTATGTATGGCAATAATGATGATGCTCTCATGAATAGGTATATGGGTAAGATAAACAATAACAGTATAAACAGAAGCAGTAACAGTTAAAATCACTATCAGTTTACGCTTATTCAAATATACAGTAAAAATGATAAACCGGAAGTTTTAGTAACTTGGATAAACCTGAAAATACTTATATGTAGCTATTTGATTCATTTACAAATCAGAGTTTTGACCCAAGTTAGACACCAGAGGATAAGGGAAAAGATCTTAAGTAGAGAAAAGTTAAGAAAACTTCTGGTCTCTGCACTGCATGAACACTCATTAAGATTTACATGTACATAATCAAGTGTGTACTTCGAAAATATCTGTTAGCCAACAGACTACAGACGTAGACGGACAAAAATTTAACCGGAGAATATTATACAACGTGAGTTATGCCCCAGAACTGAATAATAGCAGTGCAGTAGATAGTTAACTGCAAAAAGGAATAAACGAATGAATGGATGGGTAGAGTGAACATAGAAGAGATTATAATATGATAGTTTGTAAAATAATTCATGCTTCTGTGTGTCAATGGGTACAAAATTCAATTTTGTTTCCTGCTGCTTGATGTGGGATGTAGTATGATTGTAACTAGAAGGAAAATTACATATTAAAAAAAATCTTCCCTGGCTTCTTTTCTTTGTTGCCTTTTGTGTTGTAACTTTATGATGAGAATGTCAAATAACATGCATTCATATTGTACATGTAGTAATGTATTGTATTGATTCTCATTTATCCTCCACACTGTCTGGCAAGACTTCATGGTCTCTGCTTTACTCGTCAACACGAAACAACGATGTGACATGGATTTAAGATGCATGATAAAGAAATTAAATTAGACTGGTAGAATCTTTTGTAGAATTTTCAGATGGTAAATAAGTAGCGTTCAGAGATTAAATATCACAGAGATTCAGATGAGCTTAGAAATTTGGTTAGCCCGTTAAAGACATAAAATAGGATGGACCAAAGAACCGAATTGATAGAGTACAAGCGCTGTTTAATTACTTGTGTGTCTGCATTTTACTCTATTGTATTTACACTACACTGCTTCTCGGGCAAAACAATAAAAGTCTGGAATATAATTCTGAACTACTGAAATAAGTGAAGGAAGTATATTTCTAACTTTAGCGCCAATGTCTTCTTTATCTTCCTCTTAAACAAGCAGATTTTGTGTGTTTTTTTTAAATACAAAAGGCCTTTGAATATTTCAAGTTTTGGGTGGAAACATTCAAGAAGTTAGTTTGACACAGAGTGTCATATGAACTAGAGGGCATAAATTCTAGAGTATATAAACAGCACAAACTTTTTCCTCCATTTTGTACAAATGGCTAAGATTATTTTGTGAACGACTCCTTTACAAACAAGCCATTCAAGCAAAACATGCATGTCTCTTTTATTATTGCCGTACACGGGCAATTTATGAATGTTTTAGCAATCTGTCCAGAGATGCGTAATGTACAAGAATTTATTGTCTAAGGAGTAAAGTGGAGGAAGACCTCTTCACTTTATTATTACGATGAAAATTCACGTCTGAGAATGAAGCTTTAGACCCGCCCCGCCTGCCATGTGCCATAACAGGCATAAAATGTTTTCTTGTTTTTCGACTACCTTCCACAGCTCCACATGACATGGCCATAATAATAATAAAATAATATACAGGGAGGGATGTTATTACCATGTTATTGCTCCTTGTATTCTTGTACTTTTAGTAAGGTGGATGGAGTGAATTTTCCTATTACCTTAATACCCACAATCTACCTACCCAGTTTTGCAAGAGAAAGTGAAAGTTTGGCATGATGTGAGGAGCGAACAAAGAGAGCGTTCCTTCCGTGCCATTTTGAAAGTGGCAGTGCGCTTTTGGGATACACAACTAAAAAGACTGACAAGACAAGTAACCATAAAAGCCCCGATTATTGCAGCTGCCTACTAAAATACAAATGGTTATATGCATGATGTTTTTTTATTAATTACTATGCGCGACTGGAACTTTATATGTTTATCAGAGAGACATGTCTGTCTGTCAACAAATAAATGTATATAACTCTAGTACTTGAGTAATTTTACTTAAAACGTATACTGGAAAACAATAATTCAATTACTCATCTGCTAAATAATAAAGTCTTCAGTTGTAGCGTGTATGAGGACAGGGGTTTTTAAATAAACTATAATGCATAAGTACAAGTTTCGCTTTTATGGGGCTAGTTTGTACATGGTCTAGAATTTTAAAACAAGGTTCTTAGCTTGTTATTATTGGATATCATAAAAGGTTTTTCTTTTTTCACCGAAAATAATTGAGATTAAGTATAATGATGATGGCAAGCGAGGTTGCAGGATTTTTTTGGCCCCATTAACTTTTTGGAAACATCTTTTTACCATTCAACTATAATGACATGGCAATAAAAGAGGATTTATTATAATGAAATGTAGTAGAGTTCAGGGTATTTATATTGTAAAAGTGTGTATTGGCAGGATGCTCACTATTCACATACAAAGGTTTATAAGGGAAATTGTGATTTGATATAAGAAAAACTTGCATGTAATTTTTTTGTAACGACAAGCTAATGAAAGGAGAAAACTCTAAAGCCTGCAAGCTTATTGAAACGTAAAACGAAAAGACAAGCCTGTACAAAATTTGAGATAAATGTAACTTCTAATATTACAATTAAAGTTTTATATTATTACTACGATCTTACCTGTCGGTGTGCTCTCATCCCTGCCAGCAATGGACAACAAAATGTTTCTAAATATCTCGGAACTCCTTCGTAGCTCAGCAAAGACACCACCTTCCCTCATCGCAGAACTACTTTCTCTTCTAAACGACCATGGAAAATGGAGTGGACTGCTCTTCAGAGAAATCGACCGTCTGGCCTCCCGAATACTTTGTAAGGCTCCCGCCACGCCAACTGCTCGTTTCGCTACCGTTCTTAATTCTAACTCACTTTCTAACGAGAAGCTTCGTTGACGTGGAAGTCGCAGTTTTTGACGTTTCAGACGACTTGCAAGAGTCATCCGACTTTTGTCTGTGGGCTCACGGAGACTTGAGACCCAACTTACTCGTCGGTTGATTCGGCGGCCTTGTGGACCTGCAACACAAAAAGAAAACCCAAATAATAATCATAGTGAATATGGTGATCAATTAAATTGATTAGGCAATACACAAGACATATGTATCGGAGATGACATTTTCAGAAAATTTCGCAATTTGTTGTATGATTGATGCGTGCAATCTTCTTATAATAAGTATTTCAAAATAAAAATAGTTGCCGTGTTGATCCAGATATAGATATGTTTGCCGGTAGAGCTATGTAAAAGTTTGTATGCTTACCTGTTCCCCATTCGTCCGGATCTCTTTCGATCCCGGAAGCAGATTCCGACCCTGGAAGTGTAATTTCCCCAATTTGTCTAGAACCACTTGACCTTCTTCTTTCTTCTGACGCACAGTAAACCACTGATATAATAGGTCTTCCTTCCGTTCCCTGAGCGGGGTGATCTTGCTCCCCATGTCCCCCATTTGTAGATGACTCCGTTTTGTCATCATTTTTGCTGGAAAGGTTTTTAAAAGCTTCTCTTCGAAGATGAGCTCGAGACTCTGCACCCCCAGCACCACCACTACTTCCAGGTTCTGTTTTAACGGACCACAGACGTTCCCTACAAGGTGATACACATCGACTGGACTCTGTTGATACATTTCGAGAAGAATTCCGAGAAAATATTCTTCCCCCATGTTCTCTACTAGGAGACACGTCCCTACTAATGTTCCTGGGACTTGGAGGACAAAACACACAGCCAGAGCCCCAGGCGGAAACGGAAGCACTTCTGCTGCCCGCTGCTGAAATGTCATAGGCATCGGGTAGGCGACCAGGTTTGTTGGGATCTACGTTTTCACGAAGTAAAAATCTAAGCACATCATTGGCGCCCCATTCAACAGCCAAGTGGATTGCGTTTGTAAACACCATAGGGTTCTCCTCTCCAGTATCTCCTCCTCCTGCCCCAGCATACTCACTTGTTCGACTATACCAAAAAGGAACAATACAACAAAGTGCATAAGCATTCAGAATGTAGAGTAGCAAAGCCGATTATTTGTATAACAGGTAGTTTCCTAGCAGGATTGTATTTTTACATCTATTCCACCAAGTTAATTTGACTTTTTCACTTAATTAAAAATTCAACCTTTCCCAGTTTTTCACCACTTTAATTCATGAATTTTGTATAAACCTTTACATACATCGTGCGCTTAGCTGATATCACAGAAAAGTCTGTTTTTGCAGACAATTTTGCTTGTCGGTTGCTTTATTATGCTGACAAACTCATTGAATAAATAATATTCATCATTTTATACTACTAGCCTTTGTACAGCACATCTGACATTACCCCGATCCCTTTCAAAGAACACCCTTTCACCTCATCCTAATGTGTACAGAAATTGGAGGGCACTTCTTAGTCTGTCTTCGTTCGCTTTGCTTGTAAACTTACAAAATCATGCATGGTATGGTGCGGTAATGATTGATGATATGTATTAATAATAATTGCTCATCTTCTTCTATTTCTGTTTTGTATTTCTTAGTGAAGTAATTAAAGTAATTGAGTTTTTGGCCAGACAAGGCAACGTCATGTGAAGCAACTTGATTGGGCTTGACCTGCAACATTTTCCTGAGCGATGAATCTTGTTACATGGGTTCTCAAGAAGGATAACTGTCATGTCAACTTAGCCTTTCTCTTCATTCACTCAACTCTACTATCTCCATTGTATGACTTTGTATGTTATAATATAAAGGAGATGGATGTCTGCTTGTATTTCCTCTTTCCTCTAACTGCGCATTTAATAATAAATTTAGTTTAGAATGCTTTCACATTACCATGAAGATATTATTGTGCTAGCAATAATACATTTCTACCTGAGGTTGAGGTCTTCGGCTGTCATTTATCATTCCGACTTTTTAGACTGACAGATAGATAGTATTAACGAAGAGAGTGATTTGCTTGCATTAAATATTAAATGAAGAGTCAAAATCATTCACTTTACAAGCTTTACAATTTTAATCCCATCGTTTATTTAAACCACAACAACATCACAATCATATTTATATATTTAACTAATAAAGCAAACAAAAATACCTTTGTTTGGCTTGTGAAGAGGATCCTGCACCAGTCGTACCCATGCCGCCGCCACCACCGCCACATGAAGTCCCTGCACCCTGTGAAGTACTTGCGTTACAAGTTGTGGTGGTGAAAGCAGCGGAACTTGTGCTAGCACAACACCCATTTTGTCCGGTGGAAGCTGAGGCTGATGTTTTATTGGTGTGAGTAGGATGTCCAGATTCTTCATCATTTGTTTGCTGAGTCTTTTCTGCAAACTGTTGTTTTCCAAATAAAAAAAAATTATAGCCTACGTATTTTACTTTGAAAAACCTTTTCATCCCTACCCACTCAATTTTTAGGAATTGAATATTGAATAACACTCAATTGAATAATAATTATCTTTTTTTAAAGAATTTTCTTGTAAACACTCGAAATCAAACTGAGGGTTTTTCTTTGATCTCATCTAAATCACCTTGTCAGTCATATAAATTCTACACCGAGAAGGTACGTAATATTATTAGATTTGATTCCCTAGAGAGGTTTTAACCTGTTTTAAAAACCATTGTCATCATTTTGTAATAAAAGACTCCCACTTTTCTTGTGGAAGATTGTATTAAATTTTAGCCACAAAAACAATATTCTCATGATAGCACATTATCCACCTACAAGAAAATATCAAGGAGACAATTTTCCCACACATGTAGTTTCCAGACCACTAGACTATTTTGCAGATTACGTACCTCCTACCTGCTTATTAAAAACATATTTGGGAAATAAAGTAGTAGTGGTTAGGTAGAGACATGCAATAAAAAGTTAACAACAAAGTGGATCAACTCCTCCATGTAATTTTTACAAGTGAAGAGGCTATGAGCGACGAGAAGGGTTTTTGGTAATTTAATTAAACCTATTTAAATGAAAAGTATTTAGGAAAGTGAAGAACAATCATTTTTTACTACAATAGCTACTTTCTCTAATCTTTTTCAAACACACGCGTGGAATTTAAATCTTATCTCCGCGAACATTCTGGCAAAGCCCACATGTGGGTGTGCATAAATGCGCAATTCAGACACAATGACAAGAAATGTCAAAATTTCAATTTATTCTCTCAAAAACACTTATTACATAAAGAACATTCATTACCTGAAACCGATGTCGATGTTTCTCGAAGCATTTTCTTACACGGAAAACATCATTAGTTCGAATGGCCCGTTCCAAAATAGCTGCATCATAGCTTAGATCACTCAGCGAAGAGGCGACACTTTTTTTTACCAAAAAAACAGAGAAAGAATTATTCAAACTTTAATACTTTATTCGGAAGTGGAATTACTGTTATTTTTTCATAACAACTATTAGTGCTGTTAAAGAATTACGAATTATATATTTTTAAACATAAAACTTAATATCTCTTCATACATAAGTCCTTTATGCTATTAGTCTGTCAATCAATTAATTTTTCATGCTACTCAACCTGAAGTCAAGCAGGCACCAAAAACACATCAATTGTTTTCAAATCTTCGGTAAAAATGATAAGCTACTTTCTACCTACATATCTTTCTAATAGTTTGAGAATGTGGGTGTTGTAATAATCCATTTTATTGTATTCTTTTGCTTGTGTGCGCTTACATAAATATATTCAATATTGTACATTAGAAATGATTTAGAGAGAGTTAAGTATAATCTGATTAATTGAACAACCTACATAGTCCTTTCTGACTATTCAATTGTGTAAGCAAGCCAACAATTGTTTCGTGATTGTGTACATGCACATGATATTGTTATAACAAAAGAATGACTCGGACGTAATTAACGTTACGTTTACTCTGTTTTGCAGAAAATAGGATGTGTATAAGATATTTTGCTTGGAAATGAAACAATAGAACAAGATGGACATACTGATAAATCATAACAATAATTAGAAATCCTAGTGGAATCAGACTGTCTAGTCCAAGACAATCAGTAAAAGTACTCATGCTTTAGTAACTCTTTTTCTAAAGTGTTACTGTATTCTTCCATAAATAAAAAGCCTAAAAATCGACGTGTAAGTTCTGCCCTAGAGAATTCTACGGGGAAAACTTGATACCGGAGTTAATGCAAAGACAAAAAGTGAATCAGGTAAGATTGATTGTGTGAAATAAATGGTTTATGTTGTGGTGTCTGAAAAAATAAAAAGAGAAAATGAAGGGTTTCAATGATAAAAGACTGAATGTAAAGGCAATGTCCATAGAAACACAAAGGCCTATTAGCTTATTGCTTCGTTTCCATGTTCACTCTTGCCATAATGGTTCATCACTGTTCAATCATGCATATTCACGATAAATATGAATGAGTTGATGTGAAATGTGGTTGCGTAAATAAATTTTTAAATTGAATTGATCAAAAACTAAATTGTAGTAAGTAGGTAAGCTAAGACTGTTTATAATTTATAATCTTCTCGATTTACACATGACTAAAATGCTCTTGTGTACAGAATCGGGTAGTATACTTAGATGGGGGTAAGATCTATACTAAAAATTATACTATTTCAATCAACAGGATGCATCGCAAGTCAAAAACCAATGATGAAGTCCAAATAGACTACTTCTATTGTGGTGTGCTAAAATGTAACAACATGACAATTTCAACTCAATGACAATACACCAACAATTAGCAACTACATAGTAATATTACAATTAAAAGAGTAGGACAGGACACGTGACATCATTTCTGGATCACAATTTTTGTCATTCTAAAATACATTTATTTTCAGTGTAATTGTTGTTGCATTTAAAAATTAATTCAGGTCACGCTCCAGTAAATTTTATAATCAGTAAGTTAAGATGATAAACCACAGATACGGAACGGTAATGTTACGGGAATTTGGAAAATAACTTTACGCAATGCACTTCGTTATGTAATTTTGGGTGGGTGTGCTTTTATAGGTAAAGGTAAAAAAGCATGCAGAGACAATCTAGAAAAATGTGCTTTCACTTTCTTTTAAAACACAAAACGGGTACCACAACTTTTACTCAAATATATTCAAATATTACTCTACTTATAATATGCGATTCTACCAAAACATTAGTTGAATAGATAACAAACTACAAAACTAAATAAAAAAGGAAGGCGAAAATGCGAGACAAGAAATGTAAAAAAAATGCCATGCCACAATCATTCCCTGAATATACATTATACATCATACATACATATTTATATCTTAAATACCAACAAGCCTAAAGAGCAATGTATACAGCAATTTGTACAATATTACATGCACACTACCAAAGAATTCTAATAACTGTACGGCAATCTGACTGAAAAGAAGACCAAAATTGACATCATGTCATGCCACCGCAATCGTAACATTATTTAAGTAGTGCGCTTTAGAAGCACTTGTTTACCTTAACTGTAAGTTTAGCCCAGGCTGCCACCAGCCATATGCAAACAAGTAACAACTTAATTTAAACGTTTAGGTTAGCGATTTGATGGCGATGTAAATAGTAAAGTAGCATAAGTTAAATAGTTTGCTGAGTTTACCCTTCTATATTGCGTATTTTAACATGAATTATAATTATGTAATGTTATCTCACGTAACTTTGGCTGGGCTATATCATGTTACGTCTTTTTTGCGCGCTACTTCATCCCTATTTATAATTATTTGTATTATAGGTATCATATATGAGATAAAATCGAAGTAATGGTTTTATTCATTGTGGTTAAGTTCATCTGCAACTGTAAAAAAGCATTCATGCAAAAAAATAACAACAAATAACTAATTGAATTAGTAAGTTATATAATCAGTCATTAGTTGATTGGGGTTACAAAGGAAGAAAAAATGTTTCCATTACTTTTTTCGTCAATGTAGTAATTTGATTCCTTGATTCTTTTCTTTTAGGGGATAAAATTGCATACTTGTTTTACGTAACAATGTATTAGTCAATGTATTAATTGTATGCTGAATATAATTTGTAGATTATTTTTTGTACAGATACTTGTATACATGCATGTATATATGTTTTGTTTGCTCATTACTTTTTTTCGGAACGCTCCTTGTTCTTCCGTCTTTTTTTGTTTGTCGGGGGTTTTAAAAGGGCGTATACGGTACGATGTACGGACACGACACGCAAGAGTTTACATACAGAAAAGTGTAGCGTATTGATATACTAGTAAAAGGCCAGTCTTCGACTGAGTCGAAGACCTAATTTTGGCGCATAATATGGTAGAAGATCTTCAAAATGT
>JAQIWN010003556.1:0-12904 GCA_034699025.1 Entomobrya cf. arborea Gr-Col-00668
CAGTCAACAGGAAAAACAAATAACATCCTACTTGGCACCGTATCCTATCTAGAGAAAATTTGTCACATTTTTTTCGCCTTTTTCCACCCGACTCGCCTTTTTTTCTGCTGACATAACGTGACGTAGCCGATTACTAACGTAAAGATTTGTACTACAACAGAAATGTGTGGCATGTTGTTATCTTTTCATGTAGTTTAGTAGTAATCCATAAGACAAAACTCTAGATAGTCTCTTTTTGTGTGGGAAAGTTAATGAACTAGCGCCAATAAATGCATTCCTATAGACACTTTTCTATTTGTACAGAAATGTACACAGTACACATGCCATTTAAACTAAACATTGTATTTTTTCATGACAAAATATGCAAGATATTTTTTTTTGTATTCTTTCCGCTTATCTACCAAAGTACTATCAGTAATTTGTCGAGAGTTTTAGAGGGCCGTTGAATTTTTATGTGTCATGTCACGTCAACTTGCATTTTAAATGGCTTAAAAGCAAACCAACCACAAAATATTTTTTTCGCCATCACTGACATTCGAGATTTTAGCATATTCCTAGAAAAAGAATCAACCCTTTTTTTTAATTATTCTCCATGAAGTAAAAGTGATACCGATTAAAAATTGTAACGCATTTTTAATCCAAGTCACATCACTCATCACATGTTTTTTCATTTACGACTATTAAATAGAACGTTGACGGTTGACAGATAAATATATTTATGATCTTAATACATAAAAAATAGATGGATATCCATTCAGAATTCAGATTCATGTATTAATTTGATCGATATCTTCACATACTTTCACAAACACTGTAAATCCCAAAGTGAATATCAAAGAAAGTCTTTAATGTGTGGGATGATGGAAAATGGTGAATAAAAAAATATCCTTTTTCCCTTCCATACAAGTTTATCCTATTATCTATCAACCTCTCTAACATAATTTTGTGTTTTCCACTGCTAAAGTCTTATAGTATTTTTTTTTTGGAATAATGATGGTGTGTGGTGATGTCTTGCAGAGAGTCGAGGCCGCACATAAACCATGTTGTCAGAAGAAATCTCTAGTAAAATAGATACAAAGCATAATAAGTTGAAAATAACAGCAGCAGCAGCAGCAAGCTTTTTACCCTTGATACTTTCATCATCACACCAACTTTTTTCCCTTGCACAACAACACTTGAACAATCCCATTATAAAAATCAGGACAGTAGTGAATCAGGGGAAAAATAGAGATGTTTATTATAATAGATACATAAGATGGATTTATAGAAATATGGGTCATTTTAATAGATCTTTGGGTCATATTCACAATCAGAGCTTCTGTGTTACTCGACCAACTCAACCCGCTAACTTACTTCTGTCATTTTCACTAAAACTTAAGTAGATAAAAAGAGCATGTATTCAAGTGGACAAGTTCTTTTCTGTTTCGTGGTGTTCAATATCACCACGTCTTAGAATGTTTTTTCGGCACATACGTCACTTATGATAGGAGGGAATTTCGGGTAAAATAAGAGATTTTTTCTCTGGTTGTGAAAAATATTATCCTAATGCCCTATAAAATATAAACACGCTTTATATTTTTTTCTTCATATTATGCATGTTTACAAAAAATAAATTGTGTGTATGGCTAACATGATAAGAAGTGACACATGATGCCATGATGTTCCCCTGCCTACTTTGACTTTCCTTTTCCTGTTTAAAGGGAATCTGTCCATGATGCTTTTTTCTGATGATCATGCGTACAAGAAAAGGTCGATGTTTGAAAGATTTAAGTATGAAATAAAAAACCAACTGAAGTCCAAAGTCTGTTGTCTTGGTGGTGGTGGTGGTGGTGATGGTGACGATGTTTTTTTGGAGTGGGGAAATATATTTGAGTAGGTAAGTAAAACAAGAAGATATGCCACACATCACATAAGAGAGGAAGAGAGGGAAAATAAATTGTTCAATGATCTTGCCAAGAAAAAAAAGGAGGAAGGAAGGAAGTTGGGAAGTATTTAGAAGCGTGTAATTGGAAGGAGTCTCTTGTAAGAGAAAATAAAAACAAGAAAATGTGTGATCAAGCTTGTATGTAATGGTCGTCATCGTCATCGTCACCATGGGCGTCATTTTCATACAGTCATGATCTACATATGTAACATAATCCATTAAGAAAGATAAAAAAAAAGAACAACACTTCAGTTCAGTCTGATCGTCGTCGTCTGATTATCATGGCTTGATATTTCTGAGAAGTGCTTTTCCACTCTATTATTTATGTAATCACGCATTTTAGCTTTGGTACTTTCACCACCAGACAAACAAGAGCAGAGAGGAAGAAATTAAATATTATTTTTTCTTCTTCTGTGGAATGAATATCCTTTGGCTAATTTATAGTTAATACGATAGACAAAAAAATAAATAAATGTATATCAAAGAGTGTCAGTTGTTTTTGTCACTCTTTTTCCTCTTCTGCTTCTGGTTTGTTTAATGGCTTAACACGATCTACGTTGTCATGGGCTTTTAATGATTAGACTTGATGGAAAAAAATTGGAGCAAAAAAATAGGGAATAGAAATAGGACAAAGGAAAATATATACATATTTTTTTGTCATGTTGATGTTTTTGTGTAAGCAATCCAAAAAACTAAATTTAGAACGTGAAGTGAACTATATGAAATAAAAAACGCACATGACTGTGTTGAAAAAGTGTGAAATTGAGTTCCCAGTTTGTTTCCAAACAAAACCAAAACCGTATTGAATTGATATTAAGAAAAAAATATGTAGAAAATATGTATATATATTTATTATGTTTATCCGTGATAATGATAATAATAAATGATGCAATAGAGTGGAAGAAACTGAGAAGGGGAAAAACGTGAATAAAATAATCTTAATATTAAACCAGAAAGAAAGGATGAAACACGCACAAAAATTTAGTCTAAGAAAAAAGTGAGTAGTGTAATATGTTGTTAGTGTAATGAGGCTTGTAACCTTGTCGTTGTCGTTTTTTTTTTAGGATTTACATACAAATAAACTGTTCTACTAAAAAAAATATGCAAGTCGTGGCAGTGTCCTGTCCTTATTACTTTTTTGTTTGGTTATCGTCGCCGTCGTTCGTCGTGTGATGAATTTTTTTTTGATATTATATGATACATAAAGATATGATGATACTTTTCCCTTGCTCATTATTATAATATGTTGGCATTTTGTTTTTAAGCTTGCTTAGAATCATTTTATAAAGTCTAACGACACTACTGTATTTTCATATCAATTTTTTAAGCAAGGTCGTTTGCCATTTTGTAAAATTCAAGTATATTTTTTTAGGTTAGGAGTATAAAAAGCAAGAGGAAAGGATTTTCTAGTGTTTAGGTAACTTAGAGAAAGTGTATTATTTTTTATTCACTGTTTGGTTAAGAATTGCAAAATGAAATTTTAAGAAAACTAATGGGTTTTGATGATATAGGATTAATGAACTAATATATTCTCATGATGCGTCATTACAGCATCTTGTTTTCTTCATAAAAAATTAAGTACAAATGTTTTTTTAGAGGAAAAAAGGTTGACGGAATTGAATTAAATGGTCATGGTCACTTGAAAAAGAAGTGAAGAGGCGACGACTTACTAACTCTTTTGAAAATAAAGGAAACATGCTATGTATGCTTCGTTTTCGCTGAATTTATTTTTTAAAACGTTTAGGATGTCTTCAAGGTTAAAGAAATAAAATGCGTTTAGATGTGTGTTTTAAATTGCAGTTTATTTTTTTCGGAGACCTACTTCCGTTTTCCGTTAGATTTGCGTAGTTTTTTTTTTGTTGAGATAATAGAAAAAATTTATGACTGTCTTTAATACTCACTTTTCCTACAGGATTACTGCTAATTTTAATTGTTTCTCTTGTTACTGTACAAGCTTTATACAAATTTATTTCATTTTAAATGTCAATCGATTGAAATCTCAAATAACACAAAAACCAAGTTAGATGAGAATACAAAAACCCATAAGAAAACCATTTTGTATGAATTGTGTAATCCGAGCTAAGTAAAACTAATTTTTATTTATTTTTTATCTAATCTGTGTCAGCCATAAGGAAACTCTTTGGAAAATTTAGCAGTCTTAAAATTGCACTATTAATTAGGTCAATAAATGGAATACACAATCTGAAAAATAGCCAAGATAATTCTAAGTACGTAAAATGTTACACATTCAAAATTGATGAAGTAACACAAGCATATAGAATGCTTTTAAGAAGAAGAAAAAAAACGCATTTTGTAAAATAGTTCGTCTAGCACAGATTTGCAAGTTTAAATGTTTTTACGACTGACCTTAAACTTGGCATTTCCTTCTTTTTTTAAAGTAAAGAACAGTGCAAATTGAGACAGCGTGCAGACTATTTGCTTTTCAAGCTTTTTAAATATTTGACACTGTGTACACACATGACATGACATACAAGTTTGTTTCATGTGAAAATGAAGAAAGTTGATACATGATACACTTTTGCTAAAAATACAAGATGAATCATCATCTTCTGCACTGTATCGTGTTTTCTTTAGAAAATTTTTGAGTGTTTAAGCTTTATCCCCATCCGTCTATATAGAACTTAGGGATTATGTGCCAAAGAACTTTTAATGACGATAATTGTTTGATGTGGATGGCATTTTCTAGACTGTGGACTCTACATTTAAATATATTTTTTCTTTGAAGTTTATTTTTACCTTTTAAATATTATTTTCTTGAGAAAAAGAGAGAGAGAACGAGTAGAAAAGTAACAATGTACATTGTTACTTTTCTACTTCTACTAGTATCAATACTTAATATGATTCTTGGGAAAATAATGAATGAAAATAAATGAATATTTTGGATTATAAATTGAAGCTGAATTGCTAAAAAAAAATACATAGACACATTTGTAAAAATCTAATTTCCTGGATAAGATGAATAATCAAGAGTCTTCCGGCTTATTAGCATTAGCTTTTGTACCGGATGCAAAGTGTATCAACAACATAGCACTGTATAATCAAGGTTATCAAAATTAAGTAGCTTTACATTTAATTTATATTAATTTAAATACGAAGAACACATCAAGTGAAAATACTATATAATTTTGCCTTGACAAATTACAAAATGATCAAAAGCAATCTTCAAATTGAATAATAATCCAATCCAGGTACAGTAAAAAATATCTTAATTCCGATCCGATCATGGAAGCTGATTTTTGACAGGGAAAAGGGGAAATTGCATAATAGATAATGTATACATAAGTATTTTCAAATAAATCTCATATTTCCTCGCTAATAAATCTTGATACGGAAAAGATGTACATACAAGAGTTTGTTCGATGTTACATAAAAATTGTAAGCCGGATGAAATGAAGGCAAATGCGATTTACTTTGGAAATTACATTTAATAATCGTGGGTTTTCAAGTAATTCATTTAAATACTCAAATTAAATACTTTCCTCCTGCGCGAGTTTCTAAAAAAAAGGGTTAATCACTGAAACACTATTGAATTACATATTATTTACATAGCTTTCCAAGTACAGCGTTAAATAATACGTTTATTTTTTAGATTAAGCCTCGTGACTTTACTTTCTACACTGTACTAACAACTGTGACCTTGCCTGGATTGGCTTTTTTTGGTAGGCATTACATTTCACATATTCAACAAGCAGCTTATTTTAACCTTTTCCAAAAAAACATCAAGGACACCCGACCATAAGAATCGCACAGCTTCCTTTTTAGTTCATTATCCCTTGTTTTAGCAAAATAAACTAAATGATGCAATTGGGTAGAGTTTAAGTGTTTGCTTTTTTGTGCTTTGAGCAAAAAAGGAAGGGCAAAAGAGCAAAAAAAAGAACTGAGTTTCCGTTTCCAACATAAATATTTAAAGACCGACAAAAAGCAGCAGTTTGGTGAAAAGCTTTTAAAAAAATGTTGCACGTGTGAGCGTTTATATTTGCAACTGAAAGCGTAAATCTTCTTCATAAATATATGATCTTGCATATTGTACACATCATTTACATAAATATATATGCAAGATAACTATCGCAATAGGCTACTGGCTAACTTGACTAAATGCAAATTTTCCTAAGAAAAAAGTGTATCAATTTCCCCACACCACCTCCTCATCTCCTCATCACTTCCTTGCCGTTATTGTACGATTACGCTTCTGCCAATATTGATGCCTATTGATCACGTAAATTGTTACTCAAGTAGAGTGAATGTTAGTGGTAGGTTCATTGGCATATTTTATCCTTGAAAATTATTTTTGCAGCTTTATGGCATGGCATGGCAGAACTATCTTGTTTACATGATCCCATGTTTGATTTGATCTGATGTACAGGAAAATTGGCATGTTGAAATTGATGTGTGTACTCTGTAATCCTTCTTTATATTAAATGGTGGATATGGAAGTTGTTGGTTTATTTGGTTTACTGACCTTTCATGGATCCATTGTCGGAGGATAATCCATTTACATCAGGTTGACCCATGTCCCCAACGTTACGATGCCCTTGTTGACCCATATCATTGATCCCTTGGTTCATTGGGGCTGCAAGTTTTTCTATAAACATGAAAGAATGAAAGAAAAAAATTTAAATTCTGGTGAGCAGCTACTTCACATTAAATATTAAAATCTGATTTGGACTCTGAAACTGAAGAAGCCTTTCCCATTTTATGGAATTTCCAAAACAAGTTTACTCGTTTGGTAATGTAATGAATGGGAATCATTTCATTTTAATCAAACGACCGTGAACAAAGTTGTACGGGTTGTTGTGAAAGTCAAAAAAGGAGAAAACGTGAGAAACATTGTATTTTTCCGTATTGATTATGCAACATGGAGACCGAGTTGGCCCTGATAATTCAATGTGTCAATGAGAACATTTCTCTTTGAACATGAATGTTAGGTTGTTTTTTTGTTCACATGTCTGAATTCTCGGCTTTCTAGATCGATTAGGTTTTTGAAGTTGATTGCAACCACATTTAATACGTTTTCTGATGAAAAATGGCGAATTTTCACGGAGGTGGGTAAAATAAAACCAATGCATGTCTCAAAAGAGCAGTGCTATATTTATAAGTAAGTAAAGAAATTTTCTGGAAAAATGTTGCACAATATATTCGGTTTCCTTCTAAATATTGCATATTTGTTAAAAAAGATCAAGGTAGATTTTTTTTTTAATTTACTGCAATTTCTCTAATTAATTTAATTAATTTCTCTCAGGTAATCTGGCATTCTACCGGTTTAATTTGACTTCCTGTGGTGCATCCGTTAGATGATTGGGTTTGTTTCAAGATTTAAGAATGACTTTGCATTGCATAATTGATATTGATACGTTATGTAAAATTTAATCAACTAATTAATTTCTTGTATGGTAGTAAGTAATCAAAGCAAAAAAAAATCATCATAAAAAATCATTTTTGAAATAAAAGTTCTATGAGACGATCAACAATTTGTAAATTTGTGATAATATTGGTAGACATAATTGACTTGACATTAAATGTCAATGAATAATTGTTGATTGAACTGTTAAGCATATGTTCTCAACTAATTTTTCTGCTACTTTCTAGACAAAAAAAAACTAAAACAAAATTGGCTTTTTATGGATAGATGTGATTTTTTTAAAAAACAAATGAGACTAGGTGGATGCTAAATAGTCCCAATAGCTATTAAATATTGTGAAAAGAAAGAAGAATGGGTTAATTTTTGCATTGATCTTTCAAGGTTCATACAAGATTTTGAATGAAAAACTGGAGTATACGAGTTTCGTGTGAGAGTTTGGTCGCTAGTTTTATTTTATGGTGAGTAAATAAGAAAGGTACTTTGTGCATTTTTCTATAATTTGACATGTTCCATTTAAAAAATAACTAAACTGGATTGGGCATCTCTATGTTGAAGTTAGAGATTATATTAATATAATTGAAAAGTTCTGTTGAAAGGGTTAAAATAAAATATATTGAATAAAATTTGAATATTGATGGTTGATTGAACACTTAAATAGTATGCTTGATTAAGCATATTAAAATAATTTTTAAAATTCAATTAAAATTATTGAGTCGAGAAGCTGGAAAACTTGTGCATTTTCATGAAGTCACATAAATTTCAAATGAATTGCAAAAGTTTTAATTTCAGAGAACAGCTAACCTTTTAGATATTCAAGTTAAAGTGAAATATATCAACATTTGTTGAATTTTACTCGACCATATGCATAGTCTGTAGCTAAAGGTTATCTAAATATATATATTTCCGCAAAATTAGGTTCACAAGTCAAAATTAATTAGTTTTTATTTGAACGAATGAAAATTTTTAGGCTTCGACAAGTAAATTGAATTTTTCTATTGGACAGTGAGCTGTTAGCAGAGATCAAATTCATTATGATTTCCAAATGAGTAGATATAAAAAAAACGTGTAGGCATATGTGTTGAACTGACATATGTGTACCGTCCATGTTTTTGATAATTTAAAAACATGTTCCCTGAATTTATTCACTTTCTTTGAATAAAAGTCAAGTCAACCCTATTTGTATGCTCGACAATGCTATCCCAAGGTCAAAGAGTTAATATCAAGTGATATGTGACATTATTTGTTAGAAAGCAATCAATAGCTCGTGTTGTGAAATTGATATGATTTCTTTGCCTCCTACGAAAAACGTAGGCGCTTAAAACACCCGTGCAAGTGATATTTAATAAATGAGCTTCTAAGAGAAGGTGTGAGCAGGTAAAAACAAAACCGAGGAAGAAGATCATATAAGAAGTATAATATGTAAAACTAACCAAACCCCTTTTAACTTCAAAGTCATTTTTTATTAAAATTTGACGATAAATTAGTACTTTATAAATCATGCTGTTTGGGAGCAATTAGTTTTGTATTAAAATTTGTTAATTGGATTGCTTTATTATAGTAATTTAGTAATCTCTTTAGTGAAAAAAAAATCGAATTTAAAAATTTGACATCCGATTTGAAATAAATGTCAGCGAATTCTTGGAAACTAAGTTATGTTACAAGTAAATTATCGAAGAATTGGGTTGATTGATGTGATAATTTTCATTGTTTTTGGATCAAGGCAGCACCGAATTTTTTTTATTTTCCAAACTTTCTCGAATGTGACGTTCATATATAAAATAGGAACCATAGTTATGTTTTTAAACTACATTTATTTTTAAGAATATAGAAGATCAAATGGCATTCCTTTCTCTCACATCTTTTGAAGTTCCGGTTTCAAATATTTTAGAAAAGGTAAGATGGTGAAATGAAATTAAAATTGGACCTTTCTTTCTTTAAAAAATGTTGCTCTCTCTCTCACACAAAAAGATTTTATCCAATGCGCACTTGTTTCTAAGTTGAGATAGGTCTTTTCCCAAATGTCTTCAAATAATCAAGTTCATATTTCGTCATAGTTCAGAAACAGGTACTCAGAGACCGCTTTCAGCTTTTCTTCTACTATTTTTACAAGGTCATGATTCTAAACCAATTATGAAGCAGGTAAACCAATAAGTGCAATGTTTTTTTTGAGACAATTCTACTTTAATAGGTATATAAAGTATCTATGTGAAAATCGAAGGTCATTAAATTGAATAACCAGTCTATTTTCTCTCAAAGTCATACAAAAATGCATTTATCTTACGTACTCCATTACAATTCGCTAAACCGAATAAAGCAACTTTATTCTTCTAAGCCAAGCCACAATTTTCCCCAAACAAAAATCTAAAATTTCTATCTTGCTTTCTCTCTCTCTCTCCCTCTCCTTCACAAACATTTCCGTTTTCTAAGAAACAACCAAAGAGAATATTTTCATTTCCGTTTTTTACTACTTATCCACGGATTTCCCTTTCCTTTCTCCTCCAAAAACAGGAAAAATAAAGTTCACTCCACAAAACAGCTATTAAAACCAGAGAGAAAGAGAGATGCTTTGTACTTCTTCCAAAACAAGTAGCCTTCAAGGTAAAAAAAACTTTCTACTTTGCCAAAAAAAAAAAATCAGCTCCAAGCAACATCCAGTTTTCTCTTTGTACAAATACCCAGGATACCCTCTGTTTTTCTCTTTGATATTTTATTTTATATCCTCAAGTTCCCTTTCCTTTCAAAATCCTTATTTCCCCAGTAACACAAATAAAAGTGGAAACTGCTGCTGCACGAAACAACGCAAAACGAAAATAGACCAGTGGCACGTATCCATAATATACATTCTTATTCGCTGTACATCTCTACATCATATCGTATCGTACACGCTCCTTTAGACAAAATGGATAGATAGAGAAAGTACGTTCATTTTTTTTATTTGATATGATGGAAAGGAAGCTGACTTTCTCCTTGAACCCATTTCCTTCGCCTCCCGCGTTCGTTTCACGATGAAAATCCACACACTTCACTGACCTTCATCCCATCAAGCGAAAATAGTGTAGAACGACATGGTATAAAAGCATCATCATCATCACATCATCATCACCATCACCACCACCCAATTTTCCATGATGTCGTGCTCAAAACCTGAAACTCTAACTTTCTGCATTCTCCCTCCCTCCCATCCTCCTCACTTGAGTGTTTACACATATTGTGATAAATATACTTGACATTTCACTACATTGTTTTAGTCAACACATTTCCCTACACATCAACTCAACTCTCAATAATTCTTTCCTGTAGTATGTACCAACCATAAGAAATGTTATTGATCACATCATCATGGTAAATGGATGTATTGTATGTTATGCACGCATAAGACAAGATATAAAATAAATAACGTTTTATGCATGAGAAAAAAAAATCCTGTTTTGTTTTAATATTTTGAATCTAAAAAAAATCACTAACTGATTAAATTTCCTTTTTAAATGTTGTTTATTTTAAAGAAAAGTGATGTGCCGTGGTTTGGTTTGTTTTTATATTGCATTTTATTTTATTCAACTTTCTCCCCAATGCATATTTTTTTGTAACTTTCTCCGTAAAAAAATTATTATGTATATTCAATATACTTTCTGTTGAGTGTGTATAGTGCTTGTCAAGAGCTACTGACTGACTCTGAAAGAAAGTGAAGGTCACACGTCATCGTCATCATCATCTTTCTGCCTCACTGAATTCTTTTATAGTTTCATTTTGAACATGTGTCGGTCGGTATTCACTTTTATCTTTAGTTTTTTCTAGGCTTGTTATTTTTTTTTTCTCTTCACTATTTTCTATTACTTTGTTTTTAGTGTGGTGTTCGTTGCATGTGACAAGAACACTACCAACAAGTTGTAAACTTTTGTCACGAAAATCCAATTCATTCATTTTGCATGGAGATGAGGGAAAATAACGAGCGTGTTACAGGGAGAGAGAAAAAAAACTGTAGGCGAAAACACCGAAAAAAGTGATGCTACTTGTTACGAAAACAGTACTGCAATAAAAAAATGAATTCCTTTAGAAAATCAAATAAATTTGGTCTCCTTAAATGCATTTTCCTGTTTAATGAGTGTGAATTAGTACATTTTAGAGAAAGTTGGGTAATTGACATGACATGAGTAAAGGACAAGACATTTTGGATCAATAATTGTTGCTTTTGTTTAAAAATCACAAAATCTAGAAAACTAAAATTCAGTTTTTGAATTATAATTCAACCTACAAATAATGCACTGTACATCTTTTCCCAAGGCCAGATAAAGGCTCTTGTTGACAAAGTTGAAGTGTTATTTTAGTCATTATTTTTTTTGCGGTTAGAGAATAAAAAAATGTAAATATTATTTCTGGATTTGAATCAAATATTGATTTAATCAGAAGGTCGGGGTTGAAGGTACTAACAAGTAAACAAAAGGACTCATTTCTTTCTTTCAAGGACAGAGTAAATCCGGATAAATATGGAATATTTTTAAGTCAAAAGATTTTGCAGCCCGAAAATTCTGATTAAATTATAATCATCAGAAATGGCTACATTTGTGTAGATTTCTATTTCGAACTTTTTTAACTGTGATTTAAAAAATTTCTAATTGTTTTCGTGACTAGTACAAGAACAAAATTGTATTTATGGTAGTTGAATTCCTAAAAACGTTGAGGACATGCATTTTTTATTTTAGATCTATGAACTGTTGGAGAAACTAAACTAGAGATTCATGTAAATATTTATCTTCAACGAAAAAGGTAAAAGTAAGCAAGCTCTTTCACTACTTAAATTCTTTTTCATGTTTAAAAACATTTAAAAAAACAATAGTTAACGTGCTGAAACGAGGCGCATCAAAGTATCACGTACCCCCCCCCACCATAGTTCGGGATCAAGGTCAAATATCTTACATGCCATATTGGCGAGGAACACGTCAAAAGAAATAAGCTTGTCATAAAAATGCACACTTCTCTCTTCAAAATTAAAATTCCGCCTTTCCATCTATTTATTTTGAAGAACCACAATGACAAAAGACATTACTGTCATGTCACTAGCACTGGTGAGGTGACATGATCCTAATATTTCAGCGTGGGTTGTGTATCCCACGCTGTCCAATAAAAAAGGTCAAGGAGATGAACATGAAGGATTCCACCTTCAACCACCACAAAAAAAAATATTCAGAATCATATCTGTATTATCATTTTCCATGGATTTAGCGTGCATTACAATGTTTAACTTCAGGAAGGTCAGGTTATGTCATGTCATGTTATGGATTTTTTTATTCTGAAAATATATTAAATTCCAATGGAAAATCCAGTTAGAACTTTTTTAGCCTTCACACACTTTTTATGTCACCATTCGCTGGAAAATGGTGGTAGATATATTTTTTTTTTATTGATTGAAATATTTTGTCGGAGTGCATGCTTCTGCAATACTTCATTTACAAGTTGTTCCTTTGATCTTATCCTTATTTTGAGAGTGAGTATTATTTTCTCTTTAGCAACATCGCACTCGACTTGGCTTCGAGAGTCAATTGGATCATCAAATCGATCCTTTGAAATGCTGGTATATGCTTTCTAACTGAAATAACCTTGGT
>JAQIWN010003557.1:0-12901 GCA_034699025.1 Entomobrya cf. arborea Gr-Col-00668
CATGGCAAAAAAAATATTTAAATGAATGTCCTACTTTACAAACTGGACAAAATTAAAAAATCATAGCGTTCGCTACATGCATGAAATAGAAACACAAGATGCTTTTTGTGTCTTTACTTCTTCTGCTTTATTATCAAAAAATATGTCAATAATTTTATATCTATCTAAACTTATCTTTATTTTGAAACCACCTGCCTTTAAAGTGTTTTAAACGTTTAAAATCTTCCGCGTTTAAACTAGGAAGCAAAACATGTTTACCAGGAAGACGGAAATATAAATCAAAATGGGTTTAATGGTCAAATCTGACGTTCAATATTCGTGAAATGAACATAGAAAGGGCATAACAAAGTGTTAATATATTTATAGTCGTAAGCTTATAAAACATAACTCAAATTGGAGTTTTCATTTGAAATTTTACAAATCCATTTGATCATTGTAAAATGCAAATGTCGAATTCAGAAATGTTGTTGCTACGTTTTAAATGCAGAAGTTCCCCAAAAATTCAGTGACGATTTTAAAAGGCAATAATTAAAATCGTTAACTTTTTATTGCTAAAAAGAGGAAACAAAAATGTCGCGGAATTCGTAACCTTAGTAGGTTTGCAAAAGTTTATATAAGATATGGGCTGCCAAGAATTTTCTGAAGATTAGATTTTTAGTTTTAGAACCTCTAAAAGTTGACTATTCATTTATTAAAATTCCAAAGTTTTGTTTTTGTGACAAAGCTATAAGAGTTTTGTACGGCGTAAAACCTGTCATGTCTACACATGTGGCAATATACAAACCGTAAGCTTACGTGTGGGATAAAATATTCCAATTTTAGTTTTAACATCTGAAAAATGTTTACAAAACATTTACTGAATTTATTATCCGTACTATTTTATATCAGTAGTGTAAAGCTAAGGTTAACCTCCATAAGATTTAGCAAAGTAAATGATCAAGACTGTCTTGTTAGTTCCACAAAACGCCGCAGATGTACTAATAATTTTTGGTTTCTCATACTACTTGTCTCAATAATAACATCCTATGTAGATTTATATTTTAGCTTGTGTCAGAGCAACTCCAAAAAATTAGTTAAAGTTTTGTATCACTTATTTCAAGTTATCGCGAAAACGGGATCTTATATTGTTATATATATGTACATAGTAAAATCTACTGAAATTTCGACATTTTTTAATTGCGTTAGTACTAGAGTATCATGTGCAACTTGTTTGCTAAAAAGATTTGAAAGAAAAGCTTCAGACTCAAGATTACTTGTAGTTCTCGCATTTGCTTGTGCAATTTCAGCTGTGTTGCTTTTCATAATATTTGTACCTCTAATAGCATTCTTCCTTCCGTGTTTTCATGAAGTATTTTTTGTAAGACGAATAGTTTCGTCTTGTGAATCGATATGGTTCAAAGCATTTTTGTTTGCAAGCCAAATGCTCGCATTGACTCCAGTCGGACTTATCGCTGCAATTTCTTCAGTAGCTTGTATTTTAACCTTAGGAGAGATAAATTCAGCCTTGGAAAGTTTACGGTAAATTAAATTAACTTTTAACTTAAAACTGTATTAAGATATTAATAGAGAAATATTTTTTACCAATTTTCCAGGTTTCTTTCAAAGTTATCGACCGATTTTAGAAGAAAGTACTATATTCAACATGTTGGCATACTCTATCGTCAAATTCAAATTCTAGTAATCTTAAGCAACAAATGCTTTCAAGCATATCTTTGGCCATCGATACAATTTTTTGGAGGCATGGCCCTTATTGCACTTCTGTACTCAATTTTACTTCTCGAAGAAAAGCTGGGCATTTCTGGAGTTGCAATTATTTGCCTAATTGCTTTTGTAGTAGCAGTAACGTGTTTTTTAATGCTTCACATGGGTCGCAAAACTATGATACATTCTGTAAAAATTCTTAAATATGCTAAATCATCTAATGGATGTCGATGGTCAAGGAAGTTTTTCAGAAGTTGTCCTGCTATTTCTGTAAGAGTTGGGGAATTTCATAAAATGGACACAGAAAGATTGCCGTCATTTGTAAGATTTATTTTGCAGCGAACATTCTTTTTTCTGTTGCAAACAAAGTTAAGTTTAAAAAGAACTAATAAGCTTAACATTGATATATCTTTTTAGCAAAATTTTAAGCACAACGAATTATGTATGTCGCGAAAACTTAGGTTATAAATAAACGTTAAAATATCACTAGTACGAATCGTGAAAATCATTTTGCAAAAGTACTCCTTTTTGGTGTAAAGTTATATACAGATTATTCAACCCTATGGGCAACTTTCAACGGTGGAAACCTCCAATCTATGCATTTCATCCAACATATCTGAAAAACCTTTAATAAATTTTGCAGGTGTTGTGCAGTTTTTGTTGAACTGATTTTCACCTTTGCATCAACGCTAAGTACAAAGAAAAGACTATTTTCTACATCGGCCTATCAAGAATTGTAATGTAAATGAAAGTAAAGTAAACTTTTAACCCACTTTCATGACCAAATTTAAAACAAAAATCTGAAAACCTGATCTAAGCAGTTGAAGAATTTTCATTACACAAGTATTAGAAATGTAGTATTATAAATTCTTCAAAAATTTGAGTAATCTAAATGAGCAACAGTATAACTTCCCTGGCAAAACGTTTTAAATATATAAAGTAAATAAGTTAATTTTCGGGCACTGGCAATATTATTAATTTTCAGAAGCTATTTGGCAAAAAAATCCTAATAACCCAGTTGAGCAGAACAACTTGGCGAATTCATTCATTATTTAAAAGGCCAATATTCAACTTATGAGCAGAAAAGTAAAAACAAGTATGTAATTCTGTTTTTCATCCTTTTTCACTTATACTTTTAGGCTGCCACTAAATTTGTTATCAAAAAAGAAAAGTCAGAAAATTGACAGAGTTTGCTTAAAATACATGGTTTTGCCGAAATTTATATTTTTGCACCAGTTGGGGTGATTAAAATTAGATTTTCAAAATAAATTTGAGGAAAGTTTACAAAGTTGTTTTTGTAAGCGGGAGCGCTTTGTAAATATATTTTAGAAACACTTTCATATAGAAAGTATAAAACAGTTGGGTGACAGATTTTCACAGATTTCATAACTTAACGATTATAAATTCCACAAAGATTTAATGTAACAAAGACACTTGTACATCTATTCAGAAAGACGATTAATTTCAGGGTCTAGTAAAAAACCTTTATCACGCTTTTCAGATTTCACTTAAAGATTTTCCTGTAAAAGCAGATATAAATTTTAGTAAAAATTGCTCTAATCTGTTTGCATACCTAATTGTTAACCAAATAATTTAATTTTTCAAATTTAGAATCAAGTAACAAATGTTTTTGACTTCGACAAACTTTTGGTACAAAACAAGCTTTACCAATTCTCTATTTATTTAAAAAGAGTAAATGTTTCGTAACCTAATGAAATTTTGATTCCATTAAGAATTGCTTAAGCAATTTAATATACCCGAATAACATTGAGCCAAACTAAAATAATTAGGCCTATTTGAAAAATTGAAAAATCAATATATGAAAAATTGTAGTCTGAAGTTGGAAGAAGGTGTCATTCCAAGTTTAGCTGAAGTAGCCTACTTAACTATTTGATAAACGAATTGTCAACTTGGAAATTTTCCAGAAACTTTAAACATGTCTTATACTATACTCAAGTATAAATACGATTATGTTTGCCTCAAAATCAAACGATTATGTTTTGTTTTATGTTAAAGTCCACAATTTGTATTCAACTTCTCTTTTCAACTTTACTAACCAGACTAACATTCAATTAACATTTTCAAATGAAACAGAATTTTTTTATTTACCGATCGGTTGTCAGTTTACTGTACAGTTTATTCCAATGGATTCAAACATATTACTGCAAACAATTCTTTAAAATATCTAACGTAGTTCAGTCAGTTCTTTTCAACAGTTGCATTACTATCTATCTACTTTTTCTCTTTGTTCATTTTCAAAAACGTCAAGATATTTGTAATCTCCTTAATGAATTTAATTCATTTGAAAACCTACACAATGATAACAATTTTGTTAAAAAAATTTAAAAAAAAAACTATAATTTAAGATGTGCATATTTAATTCTTACAGTCAGTCATTGGAAACATGTAAAGGATGGAAACTCAATACGTGCGAAAATTATGAATTGATGAATTTTGGCTGGAGCCATTACTACACCAATAATAGCATTGACAAACATTCAATACTTTGCTTTTGTTCCATGCAACCTTGCAAATATAGGTTATATACTCTTTCCAGAATGTTCAAGTGATAACGATTTCTCAAATTATTTTCTGTTTATTATGAACTATACATTGCGTTTACTCTCTCTTTGTATTTTCAAGAATATGGCACTGCATAGGTTTGGATGTTGTGTCCTCGAATACAAAATATTGTCAGCATACCCCTGCTTAATTAATTATCTGTATTTGTTTCTAAAAATGTATTCACAATGTACTCAAGTCTTCAAGACAACAAATTGTCATTTTATCGAGTTCGTCATTATGTTTAAGAAAATTCAAATATTAACTTCAAGGTATAGTGACATTCACGAAGGCCTTCTTACAACTGCTAGCATTACTTTGTGTACAATAGTTATGGTCGTTTGTTTCTTTTCGGTAATTAGCTTGGGCTTGGGCTTTTGTCGCAATTAGTTTATTTTGTACAGTTTTCAGTTAGCATTGTCATTTTAATAATTATTGGAGATGGTATGATGAAAGCTGGTGTTAACAAAACTTCAAAGCAGGTAAAAAATCAAGTTATAAAATTGACATCAAGCTTAGCAAGCACAACTATCGATATAATGATAAAACGCAGATATATTAGATCGTGGCCTGTATTAAAAATTCGTATGGGAAAAATCAATTTCTATGAGGAAACCACGGCTTTAGTGTTGTTAGATTTTAATATAGCTCAGGTTGTTACGCTTCTTTTAATGTAAACACTAATTTAAACACTTCAATGTAGGATTTTGGAAAAAAATTAAGTTAAACTTAGTTTTAAATGGAATACCAAATGCTTCTTGGTAGGACCTGATCGGTTTAAAATGAAGCATGTCCGTTAGGGTGTAGAACAGTACGTTTCATTGGAAAAATTCAATTTTTTCAGTCCAAAAATTTCCAATAATCTAAAAATGGCATATTAATACCAACTATTTTGTTTCGTTTCGGGAAATAAGGGAAACGTTTTACGTTTTACTCCCCCAGTACTGGATGCTAATGCTGTTCAGACTAAAGTTTTGGATCTACCGTTCAGAAAATGGATAAATCTTTTACGACTTGGCATGCAAATTATTATATGTCACCATAAATATTATTTATTAAAATTTTAAAACTTGACCAGAATGAATTCAGTCTTATAATCTCAAATAAAATAATTTACTTTAAATATTTAATATATGTCATGTTTAACTGTAATTCAATTCTAAAACAACTACACAATACTATTATGAATTTTAGGTCTAAACAGCCTTTTTGTTGTTAGATAGTTTTCATCAAACACAGTATAATATCTGGGTATTCTTTTATATTCAATTAACATGAATGTACTAGTTATTGGACTATCCTAGAAATTCATAAATGCTTGCATATTTTTGGAGCATTAAAAATGACGTAAAGTGCAGTGCCATCATACATTTAGCACCAGTGTTTTGCAAAGCAATTGTAAACTGATTCATCAGCACAACATATAAAACAACATTTTAACAGTAATCATAACTAGAAATACAAAAACTATTACTATTACATCAAGTCGTTACGGAGAAACATTTAAACAGCAAAATTTCCATTTGTTTAAAAGTAGCCGAATGTTTTCGTATGAAATGTTATTGTGAGAAAACGAATTTAAGATAAGAAGCAAAAAAATATCACTAATTCATAGTAAATTCTCAAATTTGTTAAACGTCCAAGCTAATAAATTCACAATATATTTGGGCTTTTTTTAACTTACTACGTATTATTTAAAAAACTAAAAATGTTCCACTGAGTGCTTACAATAAAGTTAAAAGTTTTTTTCTGCACTGCTTTTTATGTGTACATACATACGTACATAGAATAAAAAAATATAAATTCATCAAAGTATTTTAAAATGTATGAAGTATGCAAACTGCATAAATTTTACTCTTCGCATCAACAGATTCTATTTGGTGTAAAATGCTCGTTCACTGTTGCTACAAAAAAGACATGAAACTCACTCGGCAAACCGTGAAAAGCCACGGAAAACTTATACGCGAAATAGCTCAGTAGGGAAAGCAATGTAATAAAATGGTATTTTAGTATTGCGTCCCCTTCCTCTATGCAACTTTCTCCGGACAGTTCCGTTGACGGCTCGCACATTATATATTTACGAAGCACTATTGAATATGTATCCTTTGGGACATCTTTTCGTAAGTATCCATTATGGATTATGGTGAGGAAGAAAGTCATCTGTGTGACGTGAAAGCATGTTGGTTGTCCTCTACAAAAGTCATTTGAAAATAAATTGTCGAATAGTTTTAAACATTTTAAAATTTAAAAAGAAAGTATCAGGTAACTTATAAAGTATTATATACAGTTACTAGCTTATATTTACCGAATAACGTATTTTTAATATTCAATATGTGTAAAAACTTAGACAAAATTATTTTTTAGAAACTTCACTCAACTAATTGAATATTCACTAAAATATAATAGGTTGAACTAATTATTAGTTTACACATGTTATTTTCGTCACTATTGTGCACGCTTTGTTTAAGATATCTTAAACTAAAGTATCTAATTGAGCAATAATAAGCTAGCAATAATCAACGTGTAGAGCTTACGAACTGCAATATGGATAGAGTGAAAGTTCTTGGATATTTTGACTTAATTTTAACAGCAATAACCCTGCTTGTTATAGGATATGTTTATATTAATAATGCTGATTTGGTGGAAGCAGTACAATTAAAACATGCTCAGAGAGCAGAATACGAAAGGGAAATGGGAATCAACCAGACTGGAAGAAAGTCGAAGAAATTCTGGCTGCCTCTTATTTTCTTTGGGTTTGTTGGGCTAGTTGGGATTATATATTGTGTGGTTACAGTCGTCAGGGAAAAGTTTATGGTAAGTTTTAAAAATTGTTTTGAATTGAATATTACTTCGACACCATTTCTCCTTAAAGTTAACATAATTATGTAATTTTATTAGGATACAACAGACAAGGAGAAACGTAAAACTTTCAGCTGCTGGCTCTGGTTTAACGCGTTGGTCATAATAATCCTATCAATTTTATGGGCAATACTAATTTTCTTTTGGGCAACTGGTCATGAAAATGTTGTGGCAGGACCCCTGATCCAAATTCCGATAACAATAACATATTCAGTTCGGTCATTACTATTCTTTCTCATCTGGAGGCAAAGAAAGGAATACTCTTGGGAAGGTGAAGTCGTAGAAATGCCAGTGGGTACGTGATTGGTATGTTCAGACGTTGGTGGCCAAGAATACATTTCATGAGTAATATCAACGTCACCCTTTAAAATACTTTATAGCTATTTGTATATTAGTAGAGATACTAGTCGTGTGAAAAAAATTATCGTGATTGATGTTCATTGTGACATGTGTAATGTGTGCATATTCATGTGGTGATCTAAAATTTCATTTAAATTTAAATCGAATCAGAACTTAGAAAAAATATTACAGTTTTAAATGTTCAACAACAAATTTTTGTAAATATAGTCATCAGGGTATCATTTCGTACAAATTTTTACCATCGTATTTATACCTAAAGTAAAATAGCATCTGGAGATATTAATACCAATTCAATTTGATATTTGAGGGTAGAATTTCAAAACCTAGTTTTTTCATAGAAAATCGATGAAGGGTTAATTTTGATGGTAGATTATTTAAAATCGATCAAGAAATATTTGATGTGGTCAAATAGTAATGTATGTACTTACACTCAATGAAGTATTTTTGTAATAGGTGTAGTCGATATAAAAAAATCAAAATCGTTTATTGAATCGAAAATGTCTTTTGTAAGGACTTTTAAATATATACATAAGTATATGTGACAATAAAACAAAAATACAGTATTTATGTACGTGTTGCTTCGATTTCAATTTTACAAGATCAAGTATTTTTTTCCACTTGGTAACAGGTATGCATTTGTAAGTTGAAATGTTCGGTGTGTTTGTTTTAGGTCTTCCGGAGAAAGTTGGAAAGAGAAAGCATACTCGTAGAAAAGCATGTATATCGGTATCTGCCGTGGAATCAGCATCTCTTTTACAACCACTCGTTTTTATTTCTCCGGGCGGTTCCGTATGTTGGCGGGTTTGGATGATATGGTACATAGGCTTGTTTGAAGAAGTATCGTATTACAATAGTGTATCTTCTTGGGAGAAAGTAAGCATGTCATATCTGTCAGGTGGTTTCTTGTAGTCCTCTCTATTCTTTTAGCATACTTGCTTCAATGGTTAATTTATTAATTGGTTTGCATGTTTACCAAATAAATTAAAATGTGGTTCTATAAATTAACGACTCAGTACAATAGTTAGAAAGGCGTATTAATTGTTCCAAAAACTAAATTATAGATTTTTATTGTCTTTTAATCTGTTATTCATCATGTGCAATAAAATTTCTGATTTTGTAAAGCTATACGCATGGTTTGACCTATTCCTTACACTTTTTACTGTGGTTGTGATAATTTACGTGTATGTAAGTAATCGTGAGTTGGTGGATGCTGAGCAGCTAGAGGATTCACAGAGAAGGTTGTACGAAAAAGAAATGGGAATTTATGGGTTTGGGAAAACGAAAAATATTTGGAGGGTTTTGGTAGTGTCCCTGATTATCTGTGTTCTTGGGATTACATTGTGCGTTTGTATAGTGCTGTTTGCTGTAAGTATTCATTAATAATTCATTTTTTTTACAAATTGAAGTGCAAAACTTGGTACTCAAATATATTTAAAAGCTTGAATTTGTATGATTTATGTTTTGTAGGGCTTCTTTGCTGAAACAAAATCCCCAACACTTGGACTATGGCTCATATTTCAAATTATGACAATCGTTGTCTTAACGTGCTTATGGGCTTACTTCTGTTACTTTGTTGTAATTGATCATGACTCGGTAGTTGCGGGCCCAATGATTCAAGTTCCCGTTGCTGTATGCTACTTTTCTCGGCTACTGCTTGTTTTGTTGATTTGGCTGAAAAGGAGAAAGTACGCAAGAGAAATTGAGATGGAGGTCGTCCCTCTTCCACCAGTTCCAGAGGAAACCTAATCGGGTTCGTGGTAGGTACGACTGTTTATGGAGAAAATACGTTACCTGTGGGAACACTCAATTAAGGATAAACTAATGTTACAAAACTTAAAAATGAAATGTGATTAGATGCGTGTTAAAATATTTAGGTAAACCTGTACTAAAATTTGTTACAAAAATATGTGCGTACTGTAGCATTTAGAAAGATGTATTAAGCAGCACATGAATACACACTAAAATAAGTTATGTGTTATATTCATACATACAATACTCAACCTTAATGTATTATTTAAAATTTATTTGAGTTAAGTTGTAAGAATACACGATAGAATAAATAAATATACAAAATGCAATCAAAATGATGAAAACTGAACACAATCAATAAAAAATACTGCTGTGTATTTGGTTTAAGTAAATTATATGTATATGACTTCTAAATATACCCTAATTTTAAAATCTACCTCTATGTTTTGTATTAATTTTTTTAACCTGCAAACAAATTACTGTAAAATTTACAAAAAACAATGTTCATTAGAATAGTAATGTTGTGATGATTGAATTAATTGTAATAAAAACGTCATGCAAAAATATAATCACGTAAATTCGCTTTTTATTTTTAAATTTTCCTTCCGAAACAATACGCATTAAAAAGATAAGTTTAAAAATGTAGTCGATCTATATTTTGAACATCCATTTTTTCTATAAAATTATCATACCATCTTTGCCAACATATTTTATTACAAATAGAACAATAAGTCGTGGAAAATAAAGGATGTTTTGAAATAGTGTGTACATACGTATTTAACGACGTTTACATAAAATGTTTTTTTTGGGGAAAATAAGGCTATTATTCATTTTTAATTGATCAATTACACCAGTAACAGAAACTAAAATTACAAACAAGTTATAAAGTAACTTTTAGGATATATCATCGGTGTTGTTGACAACAGCGATGTTAATGGTCTTTCGTTTCTAAATCAGTTACAATAACCATATTATGTCAAAACTTTCCTGCTGAAATAATTTGATTAAAGTTAAATAGATTTTAAAAGCTGTTGGTTTTCAGACCGCTATTTAAAACGGGAAAATAAGGATAGTAATAATCATTTAAGATAAATCCGTCTAAAAAGATGTCAGTATTTATGTTTACGTATTGTTTTAAACGTTGAAATTTTGACGTAGTGTAGATTCAAAGGAACAATAAACATGTTTACACATTTTAGCTAGGTATTTAAATATAATATCTAACTGGTGAAAACTAGTTTAAACTCATACGTTCGACATTCACATTTCACCAACAGTTTTTAAGTAAAAACATCTCTTATTTAACAACAGGCAGCCCAGCAAGTTGAATCATAAAAAAATTCAAAATGCTATACTCTCAAGTTCTCCTGGAAATTATCATTCAAGCGAATAGCATATCACCAAAATTTGCCGGTCAAATATTTGGCTTTGATGCTACATCGCAAAATTTTATCACTATAAAAAAACCAACTGCCAGATTTGAGTATAAATGTCGTTGGTTCATTCTTGTACTATTTGCATTTCTAATATTTCTCCGAATTCTAATGATCCGTAAAACGTCAAAGCAAGATGATGGAAGCTCAAGTTCTATTCCAGAAATTAATTTGTGCATTATGGTATTATTCATAGCTTTACTTATAGCGTCGCATTGCACAATAAGAGAAAGGTTTTCCGACGACTATAGCCACTTTTTAAATGGAATCCTGAGACTAAGGTCACAAGTCAAAGGTACATTACCAATAAAGTAAAATATTTATCTAATCATTTTAGGACAATTTTCACCACATTTATATTTGTAACTTTGTTTTATAAATTTTAAGCTATTCCGGAAAGAGTAACAACCAAAATGAAAGTTGCTGTTTACTTTCTTCACTTTCTTCGATTCTGCTGCTTTCGAGTCTTTGCATTTGCTTTCCCAATGGCATGTAGTGTTGACGGTACAATGCCTTTCAACATATTTTGGATTGCAGATAAAGTCTATTGTTTTTCATGTCAGAGTGCCGTATTTTGGAAGATAATTGAAAAATGTTTAACATTTTTGCTAAACCTAATCGTTTGGTTTACTATTTCAATTCATGGATACAGACTCATTGTTGATTTACTCGCTGGAATATTACTGCTCACAACTTTACAACAATCTATGTACAAGTAAGATAGGCATAGCGACGATTCATAATTTTGGATAGAAATTCACTTTAAAAACAGATAAATTTTTATTTCAGAAAACTATCAGACGCGATTAAAAAATATTTAAATTCAGAGGTTATATGGTCTGAACTAATGGGTATCCGAGCATTTCACATTTTAGTTCAAAAATACGACCAGACAATGCAGTTCCTTCTGTTTGCGGTACTATTTAATGCTGGAGTTGCTCAAGTAACATGTGCTGTAGCCCTGATTACTCAGCCTTCTTGGAGTTCCGTTCCATTTGCACTTAATATATTTTATCTTGCTATTGCTGTTAACACAGTTTTGACTATTTTGATACTATATGGGTTTGCTGGAGACTTTTACGAAGCATCTGGTAGCCTTTTAACAGACCTGAAGCGACAAAGTGTATCAAAAATGCAAAATAATATTGCAAAAAAGGAATGTAAAATAAGAAAACAATTTTTCCTTTCATGTTACGTTGAAAAGATCAAGTTTGGTTTTTCAAATTTTATTGAGAAAACTACACCTCCAGTATTTCAACTTTTTTGTGTTGATCGTATAATTGACCTACTATTGGTAAAATAACATGTTATAAAACTTCCAATAATAATAACAACGTATTAAAAATATATTAAAACACTTATTTGAAGATTTAATTGTTAGCTCGGTGGGCAAGTTATACGTAGAGCATTCCACACAAAAGGGCCTGACTTTATCAACGGATATCTCAGAGGTTTGTGAACGAATCCTTCTAGTTTTTTGGGAATATAAACCAGATGGTGTAGTCATTGTAATAGCAAAAAACCACGACCACATTCTGACTAGTGTCTGAGTTGTGCCCGATTGAGTAAAAAGTGTACTTTTTAAAAATGAAAAAAATGCCCTAAAAATCAGTTCATTGTGTAACTTCAAGTCGCCATCCCAGACACAACTGGGCAACAAAAATTTGGTCGTATGCGTAGTTAGAGGTGTTATAGTGTTGTTGTAATTTTTGGTTATTAGCAGGTTTGGAAACTTACTTTGCTTCTTCTTGTTCTTCTTCTTCTAGGAATTCCAACTAGGACGAGGTAGTAGCATTTTCACTTATAGCTTCTCTGAAGCAGTACTCTTACGAACAACACAAAAAGCACTACTCAGCAATGCTTATCAATTTTGAGAAGGTACCAAAGTTTGGCTGCGTGCTGTCAGGAAACTAATTTAAAATTCAAGGAAAAACAAATTTACTTCGATTACTTCCCAAAGCTTTAGATAACGCTCGAAACATCCCATATCTATACAGTAAATTAGGATCTGCTTGTCTTATTTCACACTTTAAATCTGGAAATACTTTATCAGATCCCTTATCTGAATCAAAAAAGCTATTAAAGCAATCTGCATACAGGGATCGGCATTTCAAATAATTTATTTTATTTTGGTTATTTAAAATAACAAATAATATTATCTTTTTATTTTATTTTAAATAATTTTGATCCAACAAGATTATTTGTTATTTATTATTTTAGCGAAAAATTCTGCGAGC
>JAQIWN010003558.1:0-12901 GCA_034699025.1 Entomobrya cf. arborea Gr-Col-00668
TCACTCATCACCAAGTCCATTTTTAGGCATTACATATTTTAAATAACAATTACTGTGCTGATATTACGTTTCTATTTTTACGTAAAACGTTACTTACCAAGAAAATAATGTGCTAAATGTACAAAAAATTACTACTTATTTAACAGAAGGAAAACAGGCTTTATGCAAAAAATAATTCAGTCGGTGTACATAGAATCATCAATTAAAATTTGTTTAAACATCCATTGTTTGGTTGCCAATTTATAAATGCACTCAGAAAATGCCCAGGTAAATACATTTTGCAATTCTGTTTTAAGAATAACATATCCACGAAAAAACTAATAGGTAATTGGATACGAGCGAACAGGTACATATTTACAAATTATTGTGGACACCTACCACCTACGCGTGTGTTATTACATTACAGCAGGGAGTAGAAATGGCAATGAGTACTAAGAATTTGTTCAATAATGTAATTTGATGTAGTTTAAGTCAAATATCACTATGCCCATTGTACATAAAACCGTTGCGGTACTAAACCTTACAAACTTATAAATATACGTATAAAAATATATGTACTATTACTATTATCTTGAACTATGCTTTTAAGTACAAGAATATCACATTACTTTCCAGCGTCGTATCGTATTGAAGATTGTAGTCCTTACCTTGCTTGAAACGTAATAGTATTGTTTATCAAAATTACCTAGTTTTTTTCTGCCGCTTCTTATGATTACCTTAACTGTTATTACATGTGTGAAGATGAAATGATAATGGTGATGATGATGATGATTCAAATAAAGAAAGTTTGCAAGCTCTATGCTATTTATTTGTACAAAAAATGTTTTCCGTTTTCAGAATGATATTCCCATTTCGTTTTGTTCAATGTCTTTATTGCTTGTTTACACTATTTAGCATAGCATCCACCTTGTGACATTATCAGGCAAAGTTGCTAAATGGATTTACCATTCCAATTTTTCTGTCATTTCCGTCATAACTCATCAAAAATAACTATGATGTATAGGGATATTGGTGGCATTTTCATCTTGTGAAAAGATCACAGGAAAAATACACAGCCTTTTGTTCATTATTTCGAGTTTTCCACCTTTCTCTGTGCAATTCAACCATGGATACGATACAAATGAAATCACGTCAGAAAAATGGGAATCCAAAAGAATGCATAGATGTACAATGTACACGTACGTAACTATGTCTTGGATCAAACATGAAATATTTTACTTCTAGAAATTATTCCCATCAAACATAAAGAACCTAATAGTAACTACATTAGTCATTAAAGTTTGATTTAACTTTCATCGAAAGCGTAATTTTTACTTTCATCCCTTCGCGTAGTTTGTTGAACGCCTTTTTATAGCTGAAGCGAAATCATTGGGACAAGGTCATTATCTACCATTAGGGCAGTGGTTGGAAACTTTGGCTGAATCCGAGAATTTGACTGAAATATTTTCTAAAAACTTGATGACGACCTTTATTTCACAGGAAATATACCAATTAAGGCTTATTGGCAAACAGTCAATTCTTTGTTCATTATGCTTTTTTCCAAATTTTTAAACTCGCGTGGGAGTACAATGACAGTTTTTTGATTTTTACTAGAATCGTTAACTAATGCCTGCTCCTTTTTCACATGATTAATGAGGACAAGAAGTTACTTTAACCTGATAATTTCTCAAGGTTTACGTCAATCATTTTATTTCCTTTGAAAATATTTCGTTTGGCTATAACTTTTCAAAGAAATAGTTAATTAATTATGACACTACAGTATACATACAGTTTAAAGCAACTTCCAATACTCAAAAAGGATGTTGAAACGGAAGGAAAACGCAAATCACATTATCATGAAAAACAATCCATCCATCCCTGCACGGGTGTCTGTACAATGTCCGTCATCTGTAGTACAGCCTTCAACTTGGAATATTCATCTTTTTAATTTGTACTATCAACTATCAATATAAAATGAAGGGAAAATAAACGAACAAGCTTCAATGACAATTTTCTGAATTCCGTATACCATAAAACATTAATTGGTGAAAATTACCATGCAAATATATAAAATCTGCACTCTTGATTGGCTGTCAAAGACGCAATCCGACTGTTATATGCTATTCTTATCACTGTATTCATGTCGTGATTCATGGCAATTATTTCGTTAAAATACCTTACAATTATGTGCGTGTGGTAAGCCGTTTCCGTATTCATACTCTCAGAAAGTACACGCCCCCGCAATTCAAGCTCCTTTTAAACTGTACACAGTCAGCGAATGTGCACGGGTCACGACTAGTTGTATAAAATGAAAAAAATTTACTATATGAAATCAAGAATTATCGAAATAAGCTAAGGAGACTTATCATTTTTATAACTATGAATAAACCCACTGTAAAAGCGATCATGAGGACGGAGCTGAAAGAATGCGCTTTTAATCATGACTTTGATCGACGTTGTTGTTGGCGATGACAAACGCTATCGAATAATATGTCACATGAAATGCTTGATATTTCAATCTTTGACCCGGATTTCTGACCCAACGAGGTCACGATGACCTAATGTGCCACATGGTTCGTGATGTACTCGACGAGAGCTTTCGATTGCAGTATTCAAATACACACTATCATTAAGTTGAAAGCTTTCAACTTTGACCTTGGAGTTGGACCTAGGGGGCTGAAATCAAATAGGGTTCTTGCCCTTGACCTTAGTACCTACATGACAGACATGTCAAATTTGAAGACAATCAGGTAATGTGATCTTGAGTTATAGGGGTGACAGACAGACAAACATGATAAAAGCAGTTTTGCGCTTTCAGCTCCGCAATAAAGTAAGCAATTCTAGTAAATTATCAGAATCTGTAAGTATTAAGTATAAAGAGCAAAGTATTATAAAGGAAATACACGTATGCAATGGACCTCAAGTTCGAAATCTAAGCGTCAAAATCAGTTTCATAGTTCCTTACCATGTCTAAAATGCGTTGAAAAAATTGTGTATCTTTCAACCTTCGGAGTAACCAGTAAAGGGTCTGTTACTTTTAATTGGCTAGAGTCTGTAGAGCTTGCTGTACCTATGTAACGGTAGTCTAGTAAATATTTTTTTGGTTAAATGCAATATCCATCACATTTTAATACCACCGGTTTCGCAATTCAGTGGTTTGGAATAACAAGGACGCCATCACATCAACAACTTTCCCTTAGTTCCACAAGTTATGGCTCAAGTAGCCCCCACGCGTCTCCATTTCACGAGAGGTTCCGCGTAAGCTTTTCTTTGTTTTTCAGGAAAATAGTATGAATTGTATTCATCAAGGGTTACTTTAGAATCTAGATTTATGCAAAAGTGATTTGATGCTAAGCTTTAAGTAGTTATACATAAGCCAATTAATGCAATGGAATTTTATGTAACAATAACAATTATGCACAGAACTAAACTCAAGTAAATGCAGCGTTTATTTAATACGATTTACTATTTAGCTGTAGGTGTATTATTTTATTCTGAAAATGTGAAAGTAAGAACGTCAAGTATTTCGCTCCAACAGATTACTATTTTCCAATTAAAATACTTACGTTTAACTCAAAAATCAAACATATTGATAACATTTTTTTCTGAATAAATTTATAAATATACACCACAACAAAAAATTAAACATTACTAAAAAATGCGACTTAAAAATCCAACTACCCATTGAAAATACAAGAATACTCCAAATTAACGATTTACTAGCAAAATACCTGTATCTATATGAATGCCTCGTGTAATATTGATGTTTTCAATCTCACTTTATTTATAACTTTAACAATGAACTAGAATGGACTATACGATACGTACAAACTGCGAATTTTACGAACATTTCAACAATAAGAAGAAACAAAATGTGCACCATAAAGATTCCTGATAAACTTTTCAAACATATTTTTCTACAACTAGATAATTCTTTGTCTCCTGCTGATTTACGATGTAATCAATTACGTATTTCAATGTACTAGCTTAGATTAATTAAATAGTTTCTAAATCCCGATATATTCCACTACAATCATATATTTTGAAACACACATCAAATCTCTAAATATTTGTGTTCGTGATTAAAGCCTGTAAAAATATTACATACATATATTTCACTTTGACCACATTGAACTAACGATTCCAACTGTTTTTTGTAAATTATTGTAATTGTACACTAAGGTTTTGTCAATTTATCACCACACGTATCCGATAATAATACTACGTACACAGATTATACATTACTCCAACTTTTTTACTTCTACACCGATCATGATTAAGTTTTTTAATTCAAACATTTAAGAAACTTAAATGTCCCCAAATTTTAAATAATTATAAGACTACATACGATTAAAATCTACGCATCTGGAAGTTTACCACTGGTTTTATGTGTAGTTGCTACGCAAGTAAGATTCTTTGGAATTTTGATAGTTTATATGTAAATTATTTCACTGGAAAGATTACAAGCGTGCAAAAGTTAACAATGACACTGTAAATGACCCCTTCGTACAAACAGTACGACTACATGAAACCACCACAAAATATTGGATATTCTCTATATATTTTTACAACTTTTAATTAATCAGCCAATAACTTTTACCAGTTGCTTTGGTACACTGAATGAATACGGCGATTATTTTATCAATATTGTGTAAGCATATTATTACGCATTTGATTAGATGAGTTGTACGTAAGTAGCAAATCTAGTTTTGACTCATAATTTTTTGGTGTGATTTGATTTAAATGTGATTGATTATGTGAAGAAATATATATTATTTACACAGATGAAACTAGGTATATATCACACAGTTCTGTTGCGGTAGTTTTCTTTAAAACTAGAAATGGACATTGATATTTCAAGAGATACGTTTATTTCGAGGAAATACACAAGGTTGACTATATTGTGCAGCTTTATTTGCAGTAAGATACAAAATACTCTCCGAACTTTATAATTCTTTTAAAAACTAAATTAAAGATTTGCTAAATTCTAAAAAAGGCTTGCGTAACTGTGCTTCGCTTACTTCAGGAACGCCGAGAAGCACAACTTGAGAGGCCCCTTAAATATTTTTTATTATGTCTTCCATTTAAACTGCACTTTCGTCTATTAAGACAACAGAATGTGAATTACGTATTGTTTGAAATTTCCTGAATTATAATCATCAAAGACACTATACGCCTGGAGTAAGAATGTTTAAACCGGAATGTTTCCTTGGTAAAAACGGGCATACAACTGTATGCTGAGGCTCAGTAGCTGAAGTTAACTACTGTAATTCTTACATTTATCTAAATGTTAACTATGTTTTACACTCATGTAAGGTCACGTCGATATTTTGTCGTTGTTTTGAGGGAACTCTCAGAATGCAAGTTTTAAGATCATAATTTTACGATATTCATGTTACAATCTGCTTATGACAAGACTGAATGTTTGCACTCATATTGAGTAAAAACCTCCTTTAAGGCATCTACCCAATAAATTCTTCGTACACTCCTAAAATGATGTGTGATTTGAATTCTATTTTGTCGAGGCTTTTAAATACTAACTACCAAAATAGCACAGATGAGCAAACAATAGTCTGCGCAGACTCTGAATCTAGCCCCTACTTACTCCAACTGCACTTCTGTCAAAAGCTCCTTCGACAACAATAGACACAACAGACAATATAACTTAAATACATTATATACGGTTAGTTTAATTATTAATTATCGTGACGGTGTACACTTAAAACAAATGATTTGATTGTGTATAGGGTGACTAGAATTGATAAAATGATACTGACACTGTGCAATAAACACAAACAATTTACAAACAACGAAAAATGCTGTGGCTCTCGTTCTCGGGATTAAAATACCAACCCAACTTTTTTGGAACCTGGCAAAATAAGATATCTGTTTTTTATAATACTAGATTCAAAAATTATTGTGCTACCTTTAAAAAACACCATTACGAAAGTATGATTAAATGCATTCCCTACCTATATATAATAGAAGTGTTTGCAAAACATTTAAAATCTAGTTAATTACTCAAATTAAATGACAAACATGTACACAAGTCTGCAAAATTTATACAATTCTTATTCGTAAAAACAATTTGTGGAATAAATGAATGTAACGTTAAAAACTCCTCATGAATACTAGTAAATAATAGCACACCTAAAATATTAGCATCAACTGAAATACAAAACCAAAAGTACATATTTCCGTACATCAAACAAAATAAAAAAGTAGCAAAAAAGAAACGAAAATTTCTTATTCATATTAACTATCTTTATAAGCTGCTTAAATGTCAATTATTAAAGACTTGCACGCTTTCATCTTCTCTATAATTTCGGGATCTTCGATAGGTGTATTTTCTTGTTTAGGTTGTCTCAGTGTATCTCGAAGTTTTCTGGGATCTAAATAATTTACTCCAATATTTTGCATACCTCGAGCCAATTTTCCTAAAGGTGCAAATACTACACCCCTATTCTGTACTGGGTTACTACCATCTTTAATGGCACTTTCACTGTGAGAGCCTTTCATATTCACTAACGAGGAAAATATGTCTTGGTCGGATGTAGAGTGACTATGTTGTGGCAATGTAGGGACTAGCTTATTTTTCAGTGATACTGGAACCTTATTTATAAACGAAGTGTTGAACATTTTCGCACTGGTTGTGACAGGGACTACTTTATTTACTTCCTCAGAAGAACGACTCATACGTTTTTGTTGACTACTATTGGCGCTTAAAGATCCCGTCAGAGCTGAAAGGGTGGACGCACTCTGGTTGGGTTCTTCAGTAATTGTGATTTCTGGTGTTGTCGATCTACCAGTTGTTTTGCTAGGACTACTCGTAATACTTAAACTGTTAGTTGGCAGAGAATATCTATGTCTCTGCAGCAAATCATGAGGAATGTGAAGTCGCAACGAAGTATTCGTGTCAGATGATGTTGGAGTGATATCTTGACTACCGGCTTCCATTCCAGGTGTCACTGGTGAAATCCCTCCTCCCGGACTAGTCTTACCATCGCTACTTAGAAATCCTGGAGCTAGACCAATCTGTAAGGATGGGGCTGCATTTCGAATTGGAAGAGATACGATGCCGCAGCTGGGAAGAAATAAATCAAAGTGCTCTTCCTGAATAGCTGAGCTTGATATTTCCATAGGCGTTCTAGCTTGATGAATGACAGGCTGCATCATGGAAGGATCCGGAATTTTCAAGGATTGAGGAAGTTGAGTGTCGTCCGCATGCTCAATTGCTTTACTGCCAATACCCTTTACAAATCAAACAGTAAAGAAACAGCTAGTAGTAACAAACTTTAACCTAATGGGAAAAGGTACAACAACGGTTTCTCTTACCTCTTCTGGTTGAGCAGGGTTGCGTTTTCTTTTCAAGAAACTTGGTGTAAACCTTTGCATGGATGCTGGAGTAAATTCTGTAATTCACCACAAATGTAATATTATTAATGTCAGTTTGTTCAAAAATTTTGAGCCTAGTTATTATATTTCTAGCGACGCTAATTACTTCTACTAATCGGTTCTGCACTAGTTGGGTCCTGCGATGATGTAGCAGTACCTGGTGAATTCCAACGTGGTATCCATGCATTAATTCCAGAAACACTACGTTGGCTATTCTTGTTCACTGGTATGCCTTGTGTAACATTTATGATTTTCTGACAATGAGCAAACACGGCTGCTTTAAGGGTTTCCGCTAACATTTTCAGTGCCTCTGAAATTTTAAAAGGAAGTCCCAATTAGATTAAGTTCCTTCATTTTTACTTATTAGGTACCACACTTTTAACCAAATTATAAAAACTGTACCCATCATTTCATCAGGATGAGTAATCTGAGTGAGGCAATTATTGAAGAATCGTAAGTTGGAAGAACGAAAGTGAAAATAATCTTGTTGTTCATCGTCGGAGATAAAGTGTATCTTCAATGATGGGACATAAGCCGCTGGAGAACCACCGCTGCCAGATCCTTGAAAGAGTCCCCACATGCTGGTAACATTATGTTGAGCAACAGGCTCGCTTAGAATTTCCATGGCCGTCACGTGATTTAAATTTAATTGTGTTGAGCTAGCGATTGAGTCAAGGCTGCAATCATAACTGCAACGAGCCAAAGAGAAACCTACTTAGGCATATGGCCTCCATATAACATGTTAAGTAAAGAATGTATGGCAATGATAACGTGCAAAGCATAGCAACAGAAAAGCAAGAAGTCATTTTTTAAAACTCCGCAGTACTTACATAGCAATAAAACATTCCTTTTCCGTCAAAACCAAAACGGTATCAATTTCAACGGATCCTGCTTCATTCGTCCTATAGACAGAATCATAAATGAATAATCGATTATACATTATTTGTGTAATTTGATAAGTAATATGAATAGATTTTAGTTACTGCTGGCTGGGTACTTAAAGGAGTCCCAACCCGAAGTTATTGAATTAATTATTACTTACTTTGCGTTGACCAGTCCCCACGAACCAATCACCACGCTTTGAGCTGGCACGACTGTGTGTTTAACATCATCAATCATTTGCAGTATCAAGTCAGTCGTGATCTCTTTCTCTTCAACGGCCTCCTTCCCAAGAGTCAACTCTTCCTCCGTCACACTACTTCGTACCCCTACCAAATTCAAAACCAAACATTTAACTTGATACAGTACAAAACTAAATCCTAACCAAACATAGAAGGAATTGAAATTACCTAACACCAAGTCAATGCATGCTTGTCGTGTCCCATCTTTCAACCTGTTATTGAGATATCGATTGGCAGAATTCATTCCATCTTTCATAACACCTGCAAACCTACGTTCTCCAGTTCTTGTAAAATCTCCCTAAAATTAACAAAAGAGAGAAATTTCATACCTGAATACCACACCACCTAGATCTAAAAACATAAAGCCGCCTACTTACCTTGAGAGCATTAGTTCCTGCATATTGCTTGCTAATTATGTCGCCATTGTTTGCCCACACTTCCAGAAACTTTTTTCTTACTGACTCTGATAACCCAATTTCAGGCATTAGCAACCCTACCTTACTCAACTGGTTACTAAGAACCTCTTTGGCGATAAAATTCTGTAAGTATAAATATTACCCAGATATTAAAACAAACCAATAAACTACCAAAGTGTGTGCGTCAAACATTTTTAATGCCACTAACCTGAACTACATTAGTTCTGTCCAAGCAGTCAACACAGTTCACCCGAAATATTCCAGTTTGCTTCATTACAACACCAAACGAATCAACCCAGCAGTAACCCATATTTTTTGTAATGTCCGCCACTCTTTCAGTCAATAGTTTGACGTTATCAAACTTCAGTCCTCGGCTACATCAAACAAATTAATCATACTTGAGTTTATAAAATTTAGATTCAAGTCAGGAGATAGATATTATGTGCAACATTACCATTTATCATGAAAGTCAAATGTAACATAGGAAATGTTTTCAGAGTTGTATGCCAAAACACATTTTCTGTAAGCTTCCTCAAGAACCCTTTCTTTTCCATTCCTTTCCACCAAGTTAATCAATGTCACTGATCCATACAGCTTGAGCTCCTCATCGAAATGTTTTTCGAAAGATGGAAACCCTTCTTCAACAGCTACGAAACAAGAATAGACAATGATAATTTGTGAACAAAGTACAATAAGTGGCTGGATAAGTAGACGGTAAAAAATGCTTACTTTTGTCGAGCCGAATAGGAGGTCTGTACTTGTAACCTGGCTGGCTCCAAAACACAGGAACTGAACCTCTGGTCTGCACAAACGAAATCATGTGGCCCCGGAATATCATAATCTGCTCTGTTTCTACATAGTTTGCTACTTTCCCATCCTCGTCAACTCCACGCCTTAAATATCTTGTTCCTGCACGATATCTACTTCGTCGTGAGATTAGTAAAAGTTCCAAACTTGCAGGCTCCTGCAATACAGAAAATCAATGTAAATAAAAATAAGTAAATCTATAATAGCTATGAATAATAACCACTTAATTTTAATTGGACAGTTAGCTTACTTCTGAGTCATTCTGTGTGACTCTTGCAGATGATGGATCAAGTTCACAAATTTGATGCTGGATACTCCCCTGCATAATTGCAATAGCCCACTTACACAACTGGTGATCCTATCAAAAATTTATAATAAAACCGAATTTTTACAAAATGTCCTACAAAACTGGAAGCCCAACGTAATATATTTCGCAATTTATTTACCTGTGAATCAATGATTTCTGAGAGCATGTAACGGTTCCAAAAAAATCGCTCATCAGCTTTCTCCCAAATGAAACAAGATTCATTTGAACCCTGGCCTAGACTTTCAGGCAGTCCTGTACCAGCACCACTTGACTTCGATATATTTGTCTCCTTCTCATTTTCTGGTACTTTTGGTTGACCAGTTTGTCTTTGAAGTGAATTAAAGATATCGAATCCAGCTGAATAATAAAACGAATCTGCTTCTAGGAACATTTTGTAAAATTCATCTAGCAAACGTCGTTCGGTTCGTTCGAACCTCCTGAAATTCATAATTATTGAAAATCCAGTTTAATTTTAGAACGAAATAATTTTGAGACCCGAAATTATTTCAGTAGTATCAAGATTAACTCACCCTCCATACTTTCTGCTGTTTGGACATGGTGGAATTTTAACTCTGTTCCAGGAAATAACAGTCATTCCTCCTTCTGGAGCTAAATGTGGTCCTGGTGAAACAACCGGAGGTACCGTTGTCGTACCCCCAGGGCTAGTGTGAACCTGAGCATTTTCTACTTTAGGTGTTGTTGCTGAACACGATTCTACTTCCAGTTCACATTCTGATTCCAGAGGCACTGTGATTAGCGAAGTTATTTTGTGAATTTCATGCCCTTTGATGGTACAAACTTGCTCTTGGGACCGAATGAATGTTAGCCTTGGTTCCGCCGCTACAAAAATCACACCATAAACACATTAATAAGCTATTAGAACCACCATAATTAAAATGCACCCGATAATCAAATACCTGAGCTCAAACGAAGGGTTCCAATGAATCCAAACACTTTGCCTATTAAAAACAAAGTCGGATTTTGGTCGACTGATTCCCGGCCTATATAAATACACAAACAAAAACCATTTCAATTACACAATAGAATCCACAAATTAATGAAATCTCCAAAATGAAATAAGCTGATATACTTACCAATTTTGGAAGAAAATACTCCATTTTCTCTGTTGATCCATAGTGACTCGTTGTCATTTTGAAGAACAAAATATTTGTCGCTATAAAATAGTTCCATGGACCACTTTACCCCTTTTTAGGCTTCAGCAAAGACACTCCCTTTAGACTGGAAAATTATAAATTTCCAACTGCTCTAAACGCTTGACACTCAAAGATTGACTCTTTTCTGGACCTATATTAAATAAAAATTAAAAAGATTAAAAAAATGATAACCACAAAATCTAAACTGATAACTTTAATCTTAATCCTGGTTCGCTGTTATACTCAGATTTAGTGAATTCGGCTATCAAACTATCAAAATAAAATGTTCAGAGCAACAAGTGAACACACTACAAATTCAATATTTATGAATTCAAATAATGCTTGTATTTGTATAGGAACCTCAAATGCAATCGGAGATGGGCGTTAAACAAAGAATAATACCTTGCATGACCATTGCCTATGGTAACTGTCATTCAATATTCTACTCTGCTTGACATGCATGCCACTACCGAGCTTTACTGACGTCACAGTCATATCATAACACTTAATCGTAAAAAGTTATACTCTCCATAAATAAACTATATTTATAATCATTTTTTACTTCATCAGTCAAGTTACCTTTTATGATGTTAATCCACCTCCCAAACAGAACACTACTGAACTCTTCCTACTTCCATTACAAAATAGCTGCCCAAAATGACACTATTAACTTAACTAGCGTCTTCATGCAAATAATTAAGATAACTATTCACTACTAACATTTCCCAAGTAAGTCTCAGCACGCCCTATTTATAAATTGGATCTCTAAGCAAGCCAAATTTTTGCACAGAGTTTTAGCACATTAATCCACACACACAATCAAAAAAATATTTATAGCTGAATACTCTTTGTTAAACTTTTATAGTGACGACGCGGACGCGATGACGGAAGAATTCTGATGTGATAATGGCTCATTTCCTGCATCATGTGTTAATGCTCATGTCATTTGTCATCTTTTACAAATCCAAAATATTTATAAAAGATGAATCTCAAGTTTCCCAGCTTTCTGGAACCGCCCCGATTTCTATGACACCTGGTAGCCTACATAATATGTGTAATAAACTTTTGCGGGGGCGTATACCTGTGTATGGTATGCTAAGCTAATGTTGAATGTAATGTTGAATGCATAGATATTTCACTTTCCCATCATTCGATCCTCACCTATTGATTATGATTACTATCTAATAAAACAATTTATAGCTTGATTTTGATTAGTTTATTTTAATGCAGTTATTCAACGTTAATCTTATTTGTTTAATAAGCTACATCAATTTTTATGCAGACAATTAATCTTGTGTACAAAAAAGGAAGACGGGCGGTGTTTTCAACAAACATTAAAACGTGATATTTGAGCGTTCTCTTATCTCTTGGCTAGCATTTCCATAAAAACTCATCTCACTCTCATTCCCATCTTATCTCCGTCTTTTCTTCATCCTTTCATCAATTTCCGAAATGTCTTTACTACTGCCAATTCTATTATGACAGATCATGTTGCATGTCAGTACACACGGTAATGAGTAATGACTAATGCATGTAATTCGTCATGTCAATTTGCAATTGCAATTATACTTAAAGAGTAATCTTTTTTACATCTCTTAAATCTCAGGTATTGAAATTGAGTTCGCTGAAATAATTTGATCTTCTCCAAACAAAATCATTGATAAGTTCGAAAGTTAACTAGCTAACTATTTACCAATTATGCATCTGTTTACACCAATTAAA
>JAQIWN010003559.1:0-12900 GCA_034699025.1 Entomobrya cf. arborea Gr-Col-00668
AATAATCATATTCATAAAGGACAATCAGGGGTTTCACCAGGAGCGGGGGGAGAACATGCACAAGACTATAGACAAAGGGTTATCAGACTCAGAAGGGATCCGCAAGATAGGGGATACCAAAGTAAGTAATTTAATTATCTATTCGACTGTACAAATGTGTTTACAGTAAATTACATACATTATAGTTTCCACAAAGCTGATTTAAACCACTGCAAAAAAGCCATACATATAGGTTTTTTGGAAGAAACTTTGTGCAAACAACCCTTTGCCCTTTAATTATGTCTACCTTTTTGTGTGGACCAATAAGTACATCTTAGAAAGTCAAGCAGCACTTTGCCAAAAAAGAAAGAAAAAGCTTACCACATTCCTTACATAAACTTCGATACATATCACATATAATAAAAAGAAAAACTTTCAAAGTACTTTATATTTCTAAAGAGTAAGCTTAAGTTTTTCAGTGTCTTGGCTCTCACTCTCACTTCTTTTGCTAAAAAGTAATTTTTATTTCGCTGTTAGTTGCAAGTATAACAGGTAACCCAATTGCTCCTTGTAGTAAAGTGCATTTCGTACATCTTTACGCACCTTCCCTGTGAGATTGTAAAACAGACTTTCACTAGCAGCCATGAGGCATGGTAGTATAATAGTTTGCTTGGAGAAAACTCAGTTGAAGAATGGTGTATATTTTGTTAAATGGAATAAGGTACATGGTACATTGCTGTGGCACTTTGAGATAAAAGCGTTTTTACGACTTAAATTGACAAACTTGAAGTAATGGAACAAATGAAACGTGAAAATGACAATATTTTATGACTTTCGGCTTTCCCTTGTGAATGGACTGTATGGACATTCCTTTGCTTATATATGAGTTGTATGTCGGCATGTCGGCACAGGAAAAAAAAGTTTCCCGAGTTTTAGTGAGAAAATGAAACTTTTTTATGATGATGATACGATGCGATGATGCTGACGATATCCTTTTTTCTTTGAGTTTTGCTGGTGATAAAATAGCCTTCTTTTCCAACTCAGATAAAATTGAATGGATCAATGTAAAATGGCAATAAATGAATTGAATAATGCTGCATGATGTGTGTTTTTTTTCTCTCTCTTGTGGTTACGTTGAATAATAGCGAGGGGATATGGACTTCGTGTGGTCGGTGGCTGCAATACTCCTGGAATTCCAGGTAATTTGCGGGCGCGGGTCGCTCGTGTAACGCCGGGGAGTGGTGCTGACTTTGCGGGTATTCGGAGAGGAGATATTGTGCTCTCGTGGAATGGGGTTAAACTAAGCAATATGACCTTTGAAGAGGTTTGCAAGATTTTGGACACGTCAGGGGACACCGTCGAATTGAACATTGCATCCTTGGAAAGGTACATACTTTAGTAGCTTTTCTAGTTCCGGTGAATCCACTTCTTTTATAGTTTAAATTTTTAATGGACTTTCAATCATGTATTTTTTTAAACCTTTAGCGATGCCATAAACGTTTCAACCGTACCTGAAAATGAGCCCATGATTCAAGACTGGGAACAAGCTGAGCCAGTTGTTCCACCTGAAGCAGAGTCCCTGGCTGTCAGTCAAGGTACCCATCATGTCACTTAAAATATCCTAAAAGAAAATCCGTCCGTAAAAAAAACCTACAGCATGCTTTCACTTTTCTCTACCTCCAACAAGTTGATCTATTTTTAGAGTTGCCCATTTTCTTAATCTGTTCAATTCTCCTTTTCTCATCCATCCACTTTTTTTCTATTACAGGTGCAGACCAATTCAGCGCTACTTCACCAACAACAGGTCGACGCCATTTGCCAAGACTCCCGGTAAGATATTCCTGGAAGAAAACTTTTTTATCTATACTTAAATTAAACTCTTGTTTCATTTCCTTTCCTCGGAGAATATCCAGTCTTTCTGGGGAGCTCATCAGAGAGCCCTTTCTCGTCGACAACGATCAGCTTAGCTTGATGATGATGATAATGATGAAGATGAGCCATTTTATTGTCTCTTTCTCTTTTCATAATGAAATCTCATTAAACTAAAACGCCCTGCTGATCTTGAATGTCTTTCTCTCTCTCCAAACTATTTAAAGATTACCTCTTCATATAAAAACGAAGGAATGAGATAACATAACAGCCCTTTCTCCACTTTTCCTATTCATTTGCCTTGTTTCTTTTACATCACCACCACCACCACCATAATGGCCAACTCTTTTCATGCTATTCAACTTTCTGTTTGGGGAGGTGATCTTATTCTCCTCAACCTTGTTCCATTTTGCTTGTCCTCCATCACACCTAATCATTCAACAAGGCATACATGATGAAGAAAATCCTTAAATTAAATCAAATCATCCAAAATTCTCCAAAACTAAAATGCAACTTTGTCCCGTCCCGTGTGTCTCCGTACTTTTCATTGCTCCCAACAAATTTTGAACTTTTGGTAATTTTGTATGGCCACCGTTCTATTTCCAAATTCTTATCATCTAATCAACTTACCTAAGTCCGTCTTACCAAAGTCAACTATTTCCCCCCCTCAAATAAATATATGCATAAATACACACACAAGCTCAAAATAAGCGAATTAAATAAAAAAGAAGACAGAAAAAGGTCTACACAACTGATTTACTAGACAGTTTATTGGAGAAACTTATTTTACGGTGACTTTCCTTTATTCAAAAGCGTCTTTAAATCTAATAGAAAGAAAGTAACACAGCGCCTCTGAAAACCGCTGAAGAAGCAGTAGAAAAGCTTGTAACAACAAAAACTCCAGTTTTTCTGATGATGTTGATGATGATGAAAATTAAGTCTGTCTTTTCTTCTTATTCTTCATAAAAAGATTATTGGAATTAGTTTCTTCTTTCTTAGTAGTATTCAGTGTGGGTCGATACTTTAACTACAACAGCAGCAAAAACTTTTTATGCTTGACTAATTTGTCCGACTAAACTACTACCGCTTCCACCACCAACCGCCTAAACTACCAGTCAGTAAAAAAGTTTGTTTTGCCTTGAAAAAGTCGTTGATAGTTTCATTTTTTCTGCACCAAAAAAAACTTCATCAGTTCTGGTTGGGTAGTTGGACAAGTAGCTTGAGCGCTGGTAGTGAAGGTGGCAGTGGTAAAATCCATTATACAATTTTAGGCCATTAGTAAGCTTTTGCATCCCTCCACAATAATGAGCCATACATACATATGCACAAAAAAATAGTTTGTGTGTATACCTCTTTTGCTAAAGCGTCGTCGTTTTCAGAAGAGCGAAAGGAAAAATAAGTAAATTGAACGGAGAAAAGCGAAATTATGATGCATTTTCCTTGTATTACTTTCTCCACGTTTCTCCACGGCGCTCTTTTTTCCCCTGTCTGACTTAATTATCAAAAGCAACTTTCTCTCGTACTTTTCTTCCTTCGCTTTCAGGTTTGAGTAAACAAGGCAAGAAGTGTACATGTATACCCACCTAGTATAGAGTTTTAGTAGTGATGATGCTCAAGTTAAAATGAAAACATACCATTAAACTATAAAAAAGAAAATGTAAACTTTTTAATACCAAATTTTGTGTATAATTTTTACTACAGAAAATTTTCCCTTGTACAAAATGCAATCACATGAAATCGTTTACCTGCCTTGATTACATCGACGAGAGGGATAGTATGGTGTGTAGGTGGCCCTGAATGCTACCGTTTTTATTGTTTAACAAAAAAAGTGAAAGTATTTTTATACTATGATGCACAGGTGTACCAAATGAAAAACTACTCAAACCGATTGAAATCGCGCTTCATGTCGCTCATGGTTTAAAACTAGAAAAATAAACAGTTATGTAATAAAAGGTCCATTTAGTCGATTGAAAATACAAAGCGATTTGATATGGACAGGGTGAAGAGAAAATGTTCAATTTATTACATGGAAATGTTCTATGTATTTGTAAAGTGTAAGAAGCAAAAAGTAAATTTTGTGATTACAGGAAAAGGCTTTCAATATAAAAAAGAGCCTATTGTTTTTGTACACTTTTCCTTTTACATCTAAAAAAACAAAGAGATTCACAAGAAAACTTGAAATACTGAGTATACAAACGAACGCAAATAGCCACTGAAAATTAAAGTGAATAGAAAGCATTCACTATCACCACCCAAACTTTCACTTGTACAATTTCTGATAAAACATTGACAATAACCACTTTTTTCATTTACCCTACAAAAAAAACTGCAAAATAGCAAAATCAACAAAGAACAAAATTCTCTTCAATGCATTCTTCCGTTGCGTTGCATTACATGTCCTTTTGAATCTCAGTAGAATTACTTTCCAAACAAAAAATGCACTCTGAAAACCCTAAACAAAAAAACTGGTTTATATACACTGTACACTCTCCAACTCCGAAACACAAAACAAAGTGGAATCCACTTTCAACATTAAAATCCACATGATTACAAAGCATTAAACTGTAACATTGCTCCACAGATCACATTTCATTTTTTCCTATGGACTTTTCAATGTTGTCTATAGAACACACATTTTTTTGGTATGCTCCCTTTTTGTTTCCCTGCATGGTTGCATTTACTGTCATTGTTAAATATATAGAAAGATAGCAAAAAATAATAACGCGGTTCTCTCTCACTTTCACCATCCATCCGTATATATTTCTTCCGTGTGATATTTCCTACACGGCCTAAAGAATTAATTTTCTGGAACGGATGAGAAAACCTTACAAGTACACATAAAATACTACGACTCTTCTACAACGACGACGTGCTCATAGCTTAGACACACATACATAGCTCTAAATGCGTTAGTCAAGTCACTAATGCATTGTGACATGACGCAACAAAAATTTTCTAACAATAAGTATGACTCCAAACTCTTCTATTCTGGATCTTATGGTGGAACAGGAAAGAGAAACAAGTTTATGTTGGATGGAAGGAAGAAGACCATGCACGCAACCCTTTCTCCTTATTCTTTATTATTCCGTTTTCTCTTTCTACTTTCTCCATAGTCCATTCACAGTACACTGTGGAGTTAGAAAAAGCAACAGATGGATCTTTTTATATTTCCCCTAGTCTCGTCTTCTACTTTCAGTTGACGACGTAACATCATCATTATCATCAAAGTCAACGTGAAAAAGTTGTGCACATGATAATGTAATATAAAATCTTCTTTTGGTAGGATACGATGGTATGGCACATCTAAAATATCGCCTTTTTCTATGTAACTTACTACCACACACCGTAAATGTGTGTAATGGGCTGTTTCGTTCACCAAATTATGATTACGTACTACTTTCTAGTTGAAGCCTCTCGAAAAATTCCATTACGCTCGTGATGATGCTCTCTTATGCCTTGTCTATACAATTTCCCTGTCGTTATTTCACGTCAACATTCACTTGCCCTTTTCCTTCTTCTTCTCTTCTCTATGCTGTTATGTTAAAGCAATTTTGCCAAAAGTGAAAGTCATTTATGCTTACCTTTTCAGTCGAGTTGAAATGATGATAGCGTATTGATGATGACGTTGAAGATGAAAATGAAGATAACATTAAAAGTGAAAGGGTGCTGCCGTGTTGCTCTTACTGTTTCCAAATTACTTTTTTGGGGGGTTCATTGAAATTCTTGAGAATTAACGGAACTAGGAGAAAAGTCATTAGCTATTTGATGAAGTTTACTATCGGAAAATTGTCGGATGATTTTATTATTATCACGTAATCATTATCGTTAGAAATTATCTAATGTGAATAGTAAAAGTTTATTTTCACAATTATACAGAAAAAAATAATTGTGTGGGTGCTTCTATGATTTTAAGAGGATTACACAAATGACGATATAAATTTGATCTTTTTGATATTCTGTTATTTTTTTGCAGCCCGAGGGAAGAATCCAACTTCGGCTCTTCCATGATGAGGTGCACAACACACTCGAGATCTCAGTGGCAAACATTGCTTTTGGCAATGAGGACTGCACAACTATTGACTTACAAGACATTATTATAACTTTAAGAATGTAAGTTTTTGCATTGAGTATTTCTTCATTTTGTATCTGATCATTCTTTCTTTTCAGAGCACATGTTTGTTTTCTTTTCGCAAGTAATTCACTCAAGGCGTATAAAGTTTTGCAACTTATCTCGTCCTACATTTTTTCCCCTTATTTGTAATTTGTAAATCCATCAATTTTCGTAGTTTTTTTCCTATAAAAATGATAAATGATGATAGGATGTCAGCAGAGTCAAGGACAGAATTAGTATTCAACAACAATTTACATTTCTCGAATAAAAAATATCTGCAATAATTTTCATCTTTCTTCTAGACTTGCAAATCAGAAAGATCAATATAAACAATACTTGGAAGGTTTTATGCTCCAAAAACATATTTAAATATTGATTTATCTTTGCTAAACTACATTTTCCCCCTATATTTTATATCCTGAAACCATACAAAAACATACATCTTATTTCCCTTACAAAATATCCAGTGAACCGTATTTTTCTGGAGCCATTCTGAAATAAATGATTGTATCAAAGTAATTTCTGTGCAATACTTCCATAAAAATCGTGCTAAAAATCAGTCAGCAGAATCATCATTGTTCAAAATAAAACAAAAAAGGAAGCAAACACAATTGAACAACTCCCAATCAGCAGCCAGAAGGTGGAAAAAGAAATAAGGTGCATAAAACAAAAAGGGCCCAAATTTTAGCCTTTAAAATTACAACAGTATACTAACTGTAATATGAATATTGAGCGAATACTGAATACCACTAAAAAGAAATGTTAGAGATTCTTATAAATTGGATAATGCATACATACATACTTTCCATCCACACACATTTGTTCAGGAGAAAGCATCCGAAAACATAAACCCCTAAACCCCAAAACAAACTTTTCTTTCAGGTACGTACGTACGCTTTGAAAAATAGAATAGTGTATTTCGAGAACGAAAAGATGCCAGACTGATTTGGTTTTTGTTTTTGGATTAAAAGTTTACATAAGCAAAGCGCATACAAGCCCAGCATATATTAATACCTTTAAAGTATCAAACCGCTTTCTATACAACCTTTTACCAAAAAGTCCTTGATACTTTTTCATTGTCTCGTCTCCTCTTTTCATCTTATCATCATTTATCCTTTTTTTGTTTACTTATTTTTCGTCGTCGTCGCTGCGTCATCATTTACATCCATCTATCTACCCATCATCAGCGCCATTGCCATTACTATGCATTGTGTATATTATGTTTATGGTTTTCATGTATACATTATCTTTTAACCTACAAAAAAAATTGTATTGATTTTCTCCTTCTTTTTTCCGCTATTCTGAACACTGAGTAAAGTGAAAGTATTGAATCGAGTGAGAGAGAAAGGTGTTAGGTACTTTTTAGTACTTTGCATCATCACATCACTTGACTTTCAAACTTTTTTAGGAGGATAAAAGCACGACGGAGCCTTCAAACAAGGGTTCTCCGTATTCTTTTTTGTTCTTTCTCTCTTTACTTTTTTACGCTTCATTCAATTTCTCATTTATTACAACCTTTATTTATATAACATCCCATATGTATAAAGCGGACAGAGCAATATTTCAAATGGGATATTATTTACCGATAAAGGTGTTACATTGGAAGATACATCCTGATTGAAAATATTTGTTTTTCGACGACGACGACGACGATGATGATGGTGAAATACAGGGCTCGAAAGAGAATTTTATTGGTACTTTCCCTACCAAATTTACCTTTTTTGTCACTGACACGTTCACTTCAATATTTCTGCAAGGATATAGAAAAAGAAAAGCAATAGAAAATATCACGCCATGACAAATCAAACAAAATATTATTTTCTCTTTGCCAAATATTCTAAGCCAATATGTGTGTCAAGTCAAGTCAGAGATGAAATGTGTACCTTTATATTTTATATGAGCTCTTGTTTTCTCTTGATTATTATTTACAGAGTAAGAATCTCTTTTATGTGTTTGTTAAAAGGATAAAAAATTTATCAAAAAGGATGTGATGACCAACCAAATATTGGAAATATTTCTTAGAATTCATTTTGAAAAAAGTTAAATTCAAAGGAATAATATTTCATGACATTTTGTTCTCTTTTTTTGTATCCTATTTTTTTCTCGGGTGCGTATTCGTTTGGTTTTGGTGTGTTCAGCGGAGAGAAGCTCGCCAACACTCGATGGAATCAATGTGTTCTCTTTACCAAAGTAAGCCCAGAAGATTTATTCGACTCTTGGCTAGTAGTAGAGCTCGTGAGGGGACCAGACTTTCTCGGGGAGTGTCACGTAGACATGGGTCGTGTATCCCTAGATGACAGACCAGTTTGGTTCCCATTCTCCGCCAAAGGCAGTTCCAGTCACAGAGGCTCAATATCTCAAATTGTAAGTCCGGGTGGGAACACGCCACCCTCTGCGAGAGAGCTTGCTAGGAGATTAAGAATGAGAATGGCTGCTGGCTCACAATCCCAGTCTGGTAAGCAGTCAGCTCGGGAACGAGTGAATACTCATATTTTCATTTTCCCCCGTCCACCAAGACCTATAGGTGTACTGTTATGTGTACAACAATGAAAATGGGTTTCAAGTTGAAGGTCCTTTGTACAAAATAAGCTGTAACTTTGTTTTTACTAAGTTGCCATTATTCCTCGAAAAAAGTGCGAGATGAGATAATAACTCTTTGTTTTCATAAACAAGGGGAAAAAATGGCAATACAATGTATTCTAATGTTTGGACAGCATGACTCAATGTACTCCACGTTGTCTCAATATATATGTCTGTTAAATGGCATACTGATGTCATGTGTAGGAAATGGAAATGAAAAGTAAACAAAGTGAACATTCATTCTTGAAGCCCATGGCCTTGGTGGACAATCATGCTGATTTAGAAATTGCTACGGTCCCATTTTATTATAGAAGAACAAGACGATAGTAGTGGCCAGAGTAGTCCGTGTGCGACATCACTGTTACGTCCAGAAGTGGCATGGGAAATGTTGGGAACGTTGGGTCCACCCAGTGCAAATCTCACGTCAAGATCTGCCCCAACATCAAGAAGAGGAAGTGCTCAGTCTGACAGAGGCGCTATTGGAATGGACGGCCTGGGAGATGATGGAAGAGGAAGTGCACCAAGTACTCCGGCACTGCCGAGATCACTACCGCCTTCCAGAAGAGGTTCCTTTGCTTTTGCAGTGGAGCAAGTTATCAACCAGGGTCGTAGAGGTCAGTGAAGATGATATCTTGTGATTGTTATCGATTGTAACTCAGTTTGACATGTGGCATATATGATAGACTTGTAATATGTTATGGATGGATATCTTTGTTGGGTGGACAGGTTCTGTAGCATTCCCACAAAGAGTGCCTGACATGTTCATGCGACAACTGCCTGATATTCCGGATGGTGGCGGCGTCGACCCATCCATGCTTAGAAATAGACGAAATTCTGCCTGGAATCCAAGAGAAATTGCTGGTTTTGATCGGCGAAGCCAATTTGAGAGAACGGACTCGCTTAGAGCGATGACCAATCCGCAAAGAAGTAAGCTAAACATTTTCTCAAAGTTAAAATATTGTGCTTTCGCTTGTATTAATTTTTTCTCAAAAATATGTTGTGTTATTCTTTTGTTCAACAGGAACTTCAGAAGTTCCCAGTACCCAGTCCTTCCGCGATGTTGTGTTCGAGGCAAGAGCTAGACTTGCAATGCAACCAAAACGGTAAGCAACCCCATTTAAAAACCCTTTTCTTCTTAAATGATCTAAAATTTTATAAAAGATGCATGCATTCATCTTAGTGTAAGCTACGAAGGTACTTTCCCTGATTGAATATGCAATCCCAAGACACGACTTACTTAAATAGCCAAACAAATAACAAACTTTTTATTTTAGTACGTCATCTCATTGTTATTTCCACTCTGCTTACGCATTTCTTCAAAAAAAATTCGATAGTGGTTTGTTCAGGCATAAACTTTAAATTATTTAAGTATATTTATTTGGTAAATACATATTTTTTCGAGCAAACAGACAACAACCTCAAATCAGACGTCAAGAAGGCGTCCATCCCATTTAAAATATTTATAAACTGAAATAAAAACAGATGAATATTTTAGTTTACTTATTATTACTCACACAAATATAACGCTTTCTATGTCTTCAATATAACATGCTAATGGAGACAACACTTTCGGCAAACAAGTGGGAATATTTGATGTTGCCTGTGTTTAAGATCACATTTCGTAACAGCGTCAAAAGTGGGTCTTTGTCTTATTTCTTTTCTGTTTAAATATATTATTTCCACCAACATGCTTTCTCTTTTGCTTTCGTCATGATTATACTGTGCTCAGTACTCGCCAGCGTAACTCAACATATTATTAAATGTGTTTGCTTTGAAAATATGTGTCATCTCATGTGTAAAAATTTACTTTTCTTTAAAGCTCAGCTTCAAGTTTGTCTTCCTTTTCCTTTTATTCTTGAAAGTCTAGCATAATTAGCATAATAGCAGCAGATATAAATATATGAAAACTTAAGATCAAACAGAGTTTCCTATTACATATTATTTTCTCCCATAACGGTACTAATTCTATATTTCATATTTACATATGTACTGTGTACACTTCAAATGAATGCTTAAAATTTTTTAAAAAAAATAGGAAAAAAATTTTAAAATCCTAAAATAATCAGAATGTGTTGTCCTGCATTGCAGCACAATTAATCATTCGCGCCTAAAGTTGCCATTAATTAAAAGTCAGTATTTTCTAAATCTATTTAAAAAATAGTAGCATAAGTATTTAAATAGTAATTATATAATTTACCATTTTCATCTGTTCCCATCATTTATAAAAATAAAAATCACTCACCCAACCCAAGTGGCTATAACATACACTACACAACCGTTGTTCTTATTCATCTCATCATCATTCTGTTCATCTGTAAATAAAGCTTTCGCTCATTTTTCACTACGGACATGCATGTATGGTGTATCTAACATACGTGTACGCTACATTTACATCCAATTTTTCGCACTACTTACCTTTCCTTCTTTTCTTTTCTCCTCCACTTTCTTTTTCCATTCACAGGAGAGAAATAATGATGAGAACCATTTTCTTCTTCTGCGTATAAATGCCAATCAAGCATGGACTATTGAACGTTCCTCCTTGAAAATGTTTTCTTTTTATGGGATTCTTTTGTGGTTCCATACTTATTAGCTCACTCGTTTAAGTTGAAGTACCTGTTACTACCAAAAATTGTTCGTTCTTTTATGAGAAAAGAAAAGTTTTTTTTTTGCTTAAACGGGAAAGCATCTGCGTGTGTTGTATCACTACATAATTTTATATTGCGCTTTGTGTTATATATTTTTTTTCATTTCACATTCCATATAACAAGGAAAGAAGACAAGGAGAAAAAAAATGTGCAAAAGTTCTCATGAGTGTTTTGGAGAAATGATGTGTATGTGTTTATAAATGTTATGCTATTACCATCCTTTTGTTTTATGAAAAAATGAATATTTTTGTTGAATTTTATTTTAACAACAATTTCTGAGAAAGTGAACTAAAAACGTAACTATCGTATGCATGCAGCCTTTTGCTATGTCGTGCATCATTTCAGGTTTTTTTTGTGTATACCTCCCAAAAGTAACTTGTTATTATGACAAAGGTAAATAGCAATTTAGCTGGCTTACATAAAAAAAAACATAAATGGAGTTTTGTCTTTATTTTATATGTGGTATGAATTCTACAGTTTCAAAACTTCACTAGAGTTTTTTTCAGGAGAAAATGGATAAGGAAAAAGATACATCCTTTTTTGTTAGGTAATCCTTAGGTTTCAAATGGAATATTATATCATATCCAGCATATTAGATTTCGTTATCGTATTTTAGGAACAAAATGGGGAAAATGGAAATCAGCCTTGAAGGCCATTACGAGTATTTATGAAAGTATGCATTTAGAGAGTATGAAGTATTTAGTTAGGGACATAAAACCTGCAATATTTTATGAGGTCAGGGAATATGCAAGTATAACTTTTTAGTTTAAAACATGATTCCATGTAAAAAGGAAATCGTACGATTAGCATTTGCCGCTGGGAAGTTATGCAACATTTTTTTCAGAATGGCAAATATTCATAAATAAGTAATGCTACAATTTTTAGTGCTGAAATGGTATTGCCATTTTAAAATCATGCAATTAAATGTGTATTTAAGTTATTTATATTTTAAAGATGGTTAAATTAATGTGTTTGTCGATAATTTATTACTAATTTTTTAACTGATTACATTTCTTAATTTGATTTCCACAGGCCGGACCCAGAGGAGTGGAGACAACAGCAGTGGGCTCCACAGTAGCAGTACGAGTATACTAATGATTATCTTAATAATAATCCCTCCTAGTCAGTCGTATCAAAATAGTTTTTCCTCCACCACTAAACAATAGCCAAACAATGCATTTATCAGTACCAACAACAGCATCCTCCTCAAAACAGCAACAAGACTTCTACCTTCTTCACCAGAGAGCTCAGTCATAAAAAAGTACATCATCATTCAAAAAGGACCCTTTATACTTTAAAAAATCTTCATAATATCTCGTCTACTCTACTTCAATATTGTAAGAAAATTATACTTTATAAAAATTACCTACATATATATCATATTACTATTTAAGCAATCTTCCGAAGACGATCGACAACAATTTTATTATAATAAGCTACTAAAAATACCGTACCGTAAAAAACTACCTTTTCTTCTTTGTAGAGAAATTTCCTATTTATTTACAAAGACTACATAATACTTATATTCGAAGGCTAATGTATATATTTATGTATACATATTTGTAGATAAATGAACTAACGATAACGTACAATAACAATATCATGTGACGGTCTTTTTCTATAATCTACATAAATCATCAAAAATTTTGATAACTGTTTGAAAATGACTTCGTCGGATGTATTTTGTATTACATAATGATATTTAAGAAAGAGTTG
>JAQIWN010003560.1:0-12900 GCA_034699025.1 Entomobrya cf. arborea Gr-Col-00668
TGTCCAAGAGGAAATAGCTTCCCAGAAAACATGGGTAAAAAACTTTGCTTTCATTTTAATGAGTCATATATATTTATATCTTGCGAGAAAACTTAAGAGCTAACCAGATAATAGCTGACAAGTTCCTGTGGTATGGCTGCCAGTAATACAATGCAATCCGCAATGGCCAAACTGACCAAATAGCAATTTGTGGGTGAGTGCATGCTCTTGTTCCTGGCGACAACGAAAACTACTAAAATATTTCCTAATACCCCAATGAGGAATATCAGTCCTTGAAAGAATGTGCCGACAAACCGGTAAGAGTACGTGTAGTAAATGGGATCCTCATACTCTGGGTAGGTAAGATTTAGTGCTTTACGAATACTATCTGGATCGGAGCAATTAATCGAGAAGGGCATTAAAGACGAGGAGTTAATAGTTTCACTGAAATATCCCGTGTTATTTCTCATTAAACCGGTGAACGCTTCGCCACTACCCGCTGTGCTAAGCTCTCCACTTGCTCCGCTGCTTAGAGAACTTGCCACCTCTGCAGATGACGATGTGGCTAGTAAATTAGGATCATTTGGCAGGAGAATCGAATCCAAAAGATGCTGTTGGTGAAGATCTGGTAAGGATGAGAATTGATTCGCCCAGTCAGGCATCCCGACGAACTCGGAACCGTTGCAAATGACATGCATTTTTATTATTATGTATTTCCCTTTCTTTTATATTTCTTTCCTATCACTCTCTACAAACTGCTGCTTTGCTTAAATTTAAAAAAGAGTAATAGAATCTTTCCAACTTATTTATTACACTTTTTTATTCTCTTTTTTTATCAGGAGAAGGAGGAAGCAGCCAAGTCGAAAAGGGGGAGAAAATTACAGTTCCTGATGGTGCTGCTGATGTGCTGATGTCATGATCCAAATGTCAGTCAAGTGAAACTTTATTTATATACTATTGTTGTCCAGTTTGCTCCACTGGGAGAGATAAGAAGACTTTTTTTCAAAACAATAATGCCAACGCTCAAGGCTAAAAAGAAGTCAGCCAAAAGAGTAAAGCCAGAGAAAAAAAGATCAAGCTTGCCTTTTTGTATATCAGATTATCAAGGAGTTCACTCCTTTCACTACAATCTGCTTACTACTTTGCTCCGACTTTAATAAAGGAAAAAATACAGTGATTTTCTGGCTACGTTTATTACATTCATTCATGTGTTCTTTTTGCCGTGACTAATATGTTGTTTTAGTTATTGCCTCCGTTTTAATAATGTTTGTTTGTGACTAAAAAAGGGATACGAACTGACTACAAAAACTAGAAAAGATGGACTATTTTGCTGTGTTGTTCGAGAAAAAACGTACACACCCACACTCACTTTTCACTTAACAATGCATATAAGTTTGGAGGTAAAAATAGAGAGTCGCATTTTGTTTGGTTTGCGTGAGAGCCCTTTATTATGAGTAACTTTATAATATGTATGTACTCTTCTGTTTCTGTTATTTTAACTATTCAACTTGTTACATTTCCTATTATATCTGTACTTGACTTGGATACACGTTCGTGTTTTGCTTGAAGTAAAACTTGATGAGCATCACGATCTCGATCATGCTGTTGATGATGATAGCCGGAAAATTTTATTCAAGTTCTATGAAATCCTTTTAGCTGATGTGGCAGCTCTACTTGCTCTCACTATCATATCACCACAGCTCTTTTAGTAGAAAAGGTTTTTACTTATGCTGTTTTTTCTACAAGCGAAGCATTTTTTCTCTCTGTTTGTTTGCATTTTTAAACAGATGCATCAGAAATATAGTTATTTGAAGGCTATTCAAATTGTATTAGATTGATGAAACGGTGATGAATTGAAATACTTGAAAGTGGTAGGCTTTCCTTGTTCAAACCCTCCTACTGTGTCGTTTTCATTTAATGTCCTTCCACTCTTGGCAAAACTAAATGGCTTTCCATTTGCTAGTCTTTTTGGGTTGCATGAAAAACCACAATGAACTCAAAGGACTGCGTATACTTCATATATTTTTCCGTTTCAGTTTATTCTGGCTGATAAAGCTTATACTTTATTAATAGTCAAATGATATGTAGATGCCTAGATGGATTACTTAGGATTGACCTCATCTCGGTACAACCCAAGGTATATTTTTAATGACAGAGAAAGTGTTTTCAGTCCGACCTTATATCCTGTACTCTCTGCAAAGTTCAGCATTAATGAAAGAGTAAAAGTTTGAGTTTGTGCATGTCAATTGCATGTATTTAAATCGAAATACTTAAGGAGAATAAAAAAATAATCAATCAATCGCACGTTGACTACAAAACCCCCACCCACCATCTTTCACTTTAACGAACAAAAGTCTTACAAGGTTTTTCGGGAATTTAATACACTAGACACCTTTTTCCCTTTTATATTTCCTCTCTATTACAGTATCATACAAGTGGAGGAACTGCAAGACATGCGAAAAATGAGAGCACGTAACCACTGGCTTAAATACGGCATATATATATATGCGATAAAACAAGACAAGTTTGGAGACGCAGAAAGGAAATGATATGAAGTTGGTTAGCGTGGTTAAGTCAAATGTATAAAAAGTGAATTGAGGACAGCCGACTGTCTACTTTCAATTTATTTTGGGGTGTCCATGCACTTATCTTTCTCTCACTCTCTTTTTCTGTACAGTTTTCACTATAATGTGTAATGTAGGAATGGCAGGGAGAAAATACTACATTTAGTATGAGATTTAATATACATGTATACTACACAAGCACTCCAGTAATGATGGTGAAAGTATGTAAGTACTTCGTTGTAAAGCACGTTTTGTCAAGAATTTAGTGAGATGAGAACTTATTACTTTTTGCTAAATTCAAACGGATGAGTGATCAATGGAAAAAACGAGTTTGTAACCTCAGCCTGCTCAAATAGTTCAAAAACTTGTATACTTTCACGCACTAGCAAGACACAATGCTTGGTTGATTGGTTTGTTTTTTCAAGATTTTGATGGTTCTCTGAGGATTATGCCAGCAAACTATTTCGGTTCACTATTTGTTTGTTGTAGTATGGCTTCTTTGCTAGCCCGAGAGATTTCTTTGTGCATTATGCCACTTTTGCCCACTCCCGCATCTCTTGTTGATCGTTTCAACACGCCAAAGTCTAGATCACTTCTGGCTTTCTCTAGTCAGTAAAGCGTGGCTCATATGGAGAAAGTAGCGAAATAGAAGAATATGGGAATCAACTTAAAAAGTGACTGTATGCATGGAGCAGTGACAGGAGCAGCGCACATAGCTACCAGTTTGCACCTAGTTCAGTCAGGCTATGGGCTAGCTGTTGTTAGCTGTTATGTTATGTTATTCTAATGGAAGCTTTTGCTATCTCTCATCTACTTAAATATGATGTCTTGACATAGGCTCCCCGAAAAAGAAAAAAGTCAGCCTACATTGTTAGGCTTTTAATGAAGGATAGATATTTATTGGATTTTGTTTTGTTGAGTTTTACGTCTGTTGGTTTGTCCACCCACGCATATATATTAAGACTGTGCAACTCCTGGCTAAGCGGTTGAAAAGTTTGGCTCTCAGTCTACCTAAAGTTTAAAGTCTAGTTTGACAGCTTTTTAGTCTCAAGCTTTGCTTTTCATAAAATACAAATGTAAATGTTACAGTGACCTTCAAGTTCAATCGAGGTTTTTAAACACATTGAGAGTTCTTAAACATATTCTACGTACATTTTCTGTCCCATTTTTATAGTTTAACCTTTTTATTGCTTCTAAATTAGCATAAATCGTCCCCCATATTATTTTGTTGCAAAAATACTTCATTTTGTTAATATCAAACAGGAAAACAGGTTGGGCATATGTATGTATTCAGCACACAGCACACATCAGTGGGTAACGGTGTTACAACAAATGAACAAGAAATGTTAGCATGAAATGCGCACATAAGTAGCTAGAAATAACTCTAAAAGTTATCAATTGCTGTCAGGAGTACAGCAATTTCTCAAACTGTTTGATGGAATTAGTGCTTTGAATTAGCACTTTATCACCTATTCAGCACACCATGACCTGTGTCAGGAAGCAGTGTATTTGAGTCAAAATGGTATAAGAATTCTTGCCGAAATCGAAAGGTCTCGGACTGTTCTTTTCTCTGCTCATAAAAAATTAAGGTCCGATGTATTTGCTTGATTGATAGCTTGTGTAATAAAGAAAAAAATAGAATACGTACTCGGATGGATTAACTGGGAAAAGCTATGGAGCACGAGATAAGAACATTGTTGGGTTCCTGTCGAATGTAGAATTTCCTTGATGCACCGAAATGTTACTAAAAGTCGTCAGCAATATTGTATCATTGTTTTTTAAATAGAAGTTAAAGGCGTAATAAGAATATGGAACAAATAAGCTTTCGTGTAACAAAACTCGTGCTAGTTTAAGTTATAAAAATATTATCATTTTAGTAAACATGTACATAGTTTGGCATATTTTTCATTGTTCTTGAAAAAAGCTCAAGGGAAACAAAGGAAGTAGGATGAGAAAAGCAAACTCTTTATATACTATAACTATAAAGTAACAAAAATAATAAACACATATGCAGTATTCAGGAAAAGATGTTCGCTGAGTCATTTCTTCCTTTTTTGGTTTGGTCTTTTTAATAAAAAATAGTTAGCAGATGAACAAGGAAGACTAGGTAATGTGAGAACATCCAACCGACAACTTAACAACAGCAGCACCGGTTTTGTGCGTATTTATGATCTGAATACCTTGTACACAACTTTTACACAATAGTAGCGGCAGTACTTATGGGTAGTCTCTTTACAAATTATAATCTTCGTTGGCAAATATTAATATTATATTATTAAACACTGACCAAAAAAAGAGAAATACATTTTCGCAAAATAAAATCTTATAGAACATAGCCGGAAGAAAAGGAAAAGGAGAACTACTTTTTATAAAGAATATTTGAACTTGTTTGATTCTATGTAAGTTTAGCTCTATTCCATTTACAAGTGCTAAACTTTTCTACACAACGCCATCAACAGCAGGAGCTACACTCTCTATATATTATTACAATGCCACCGTGACATACGTGCATTAATATAAGGAGTTTACATATGCACTTTATAATTACATCCTTCTATAATATACTTTAGTTTGTCTGTGCTTTAGGAAAAACTGCGCCGTATTATTTGCCATAACTTTTCCCGTGAGTCTGAGAAGATTCGAAGTTCACATCTTTTTAACAAGTTTTTGAATAAATTGAAAAGATGTATTGTGCTTTAATAATATTAATACGAACTCAACGTTACAGGAAAAAACACGGAGAATTATTAAAAGTGGAAGAGCTATCACGGCGACCTTTCGTGTGCGCTCTTCGGCATTATGTGAGTACACTGCTAAAGATACACGTTATTACAGTCAGCATTCAAACATGCTTTATGCAACATCCTGCGTCCCTCTCTCGTTGCACTGCTAACAAAAGATCATGTAAGAGAGAAAGAATGAGAAAGGACGAAAGTTGAATAAATACATTATTATGATTCTATTATTATTTTGAATTCCTCAATAGAGAAAGTTCTCAGTGATGACGATCTAGATTGTAAAACCGTTAATACAGCTAGCACAGCATGTCTTACTAATAATGGGAACTGGAATGCTCGTAAACGAAGTCGGTGTTCTTTTCTATTCAGTCACTGAGACAGTATTTATATTATTTTACTTTTACAAAGCTTCTCTATGCCTTCCTTTCTGAATCCATTGTCGATATATCACTTTGGTCGGTAACGAACAAAAATGTGGAAAAATTTATATGGATATGGTCTAAAATAAATCAACAATGAGCTTTATTTAACAACGTATAATTTATAAACCATGTTCGTTCACGATAAATTTTAATGAAATTAGACAAAGATGTATAGTTTTTTCTATCTATGTAACAGGATTTTATCCTTCCATTGTCGTCTGTGTGCCCCTGAATAATTAATTTCACTTGATAGAAACGATGCATAAGAAATTCATGTGGTAACCTAATCTAACATGCCTGGTTAGTTCAATTTAACCCGTAGACATTATGGCAAATTTTATGGCAAGTTCTGGTTAGTGGTGGTGACTGCTATACAGATGTATCCATTTATCATATTGTGAAAGTTGCATGATACCCTCAAAGCAGCTGCGTGTTTTTCGATGGGAATGTCAATCAAAACCGGTTTACCAGAAACACACACTGATTCTTGTCCGTAGCTTATACTCCACTATTAAGTGGCGATACTGGCGATGAACAGCTTTCATTCATTGGCAACGGCAAGAAATTAATTCATGGACAAGGACAACCGTAATTGGATGTTGTAGAGGATTAATTCTGCATTTTATGCTTTTACTATCTTTTTTAAAAAGGTTCTGCTGCAAAATCGCTTGATTCAAAATCTAAAAACAGATATTCAGACTTAAATTCGTATATCCAGACTCAATAGGTTTTCTGTTGTTGCCAGATACCCATACAATTTAAATGCTTTACAGAATGCGCAATTAATCTTAAATAAAACTGACATTTATAACGGTAATGTCATGTATTAGCGAATTTTAACGATGCTTTAGAGCTCATATACAATAAAATTATGACGGTACAATGTAATGAAAATTTTATTAGACTTAAAATGTATGCGTCGTACATACATTTACATATTAAAATATGAACCACGTGTATACATATTTAGTTAACTGCATGTTGTTGATTAACTTGCGATTTTGTTAAGAAACCTAACCTTTGCAAATAGAGCTTTTGTAGTTTTTAACCCTCAAAATTTCACATACATAAAATGTAAGTTTTCCAGCTTCAGTAACAAACTGAAAGTAGCCATAAATAATCTTAAATGGAGATTGGTTGTGCCTTTACCACTTCCATTAGTTTCCTTCTGAGAGTGCATTTGGTTTAAACCACAATTGCCACATGCTTATTATTATGCGTGTGTCAGCGTGTAGGTGTCCTCGTATGTATTGTGTAAAGTATAGAGGAGTAAATAAGCATATTTTGGTTTATAAATATTCATAAAAAGTTGTGTTCACTTTAGTTTTCTCACACTTACTCTTCTCGAGCCAAGAGCTCAAAAGCCCGTCACACATTAATCGGACCTGTTCTGCAAGCAAACAACCGTGTTTCTTCTAAAATATATAAATATATTCCTATGCCACATGGGATATATATTTGACACTTCATGATTACTCACCTGAAGCTACATCATATGTACCTAATTTGGGGAGTCACGTTTTCTGATGAACACTGCTGGAATTTACTGGTAGCTATTTGTGAAGATAAGTAGCGTTTACAAAATATACTACTTTTACCTGACAAAGACGAGTGCTTAAAACTTTTTAAAAATTCTCAGAGCGTATCATTAATCACGTCAGTGTCAGTTAATTTCTAGTGCTAGCGTTCATTAAGTAAAGTTATCAGGTACAGCAAATGGGGCGTGTTTTCTCTTGAGTTTTCCAATCATTTACACTCTTTTTGTTTGCACTTTTTTTGTTGCAAAAGGAAACATGCTGATTTACGGTAAATTGCACCCATAAAGATGAAATGCTGGTTGCAGGGGAAAGTGAACATCGAATTTTCAAAATTGGAAAATCAAAAACGATTTGCTGTACAAAATGTACAAGTAAAAGTACATATTCAAGCATATGTTTGTATTCCTGAACAATCACATCCACCCTTGATACAACAACACGGGCTATTTTAGCCGAAAACGGAAAAGCTTTGGAAGTCAATGAAGCGGAAGAAGAAGAGACATAGCTATTCTCTCTCAATATTGTGCCCAAAATACATTTTGCTTTCACCAAACGTGCATCCTTTGATCGTATTTTTATTCCTTACTTTGGAGTTTCTTTATACCAGCAAGATCCACAAATAATATATGTATCATCAAATGCCCACCCAACTACCTTTAACTGACATACATACGAGAATGTATATCTGCATATTGAGATTGAGATATAAAAGTACATTAACTCAATATACGACACATGTTCAAAATAACATCCACAACATTTCATTTTATATGCAAGTGAATTTTCTGCACTGTTACTTTTCTCTTGCCATAACTTATGCATATTTAATAGTGTTCAAGAAAGGAAGTAAAGCATACATAAGTGAATCAAACAAAATACATAAGCTTGATGTATATTACACGTGTATAAAAATGTATTCCTCTGGTTTTGTCACTTGTACGAAAATCCCATGGTGGTGGGTGACGGCTTAAAAATTTATAAATTGTTGCTTGCTTATGATACCTGTAACATGCCCAAAGACAATCGCAAGCAACATGCACACATAATATTTAAATAATGTGATGGAGGAAGAACAGGGAAATCCTTTACTCCTAAAAGAAAAAAATACTGCATTTAATCCAACATGTAATAAGTACAACAATAGAGAAAGTAGGAACTAAAATGTTGAAAATTATAATATATAAGTGATAAAAAAGCTGTAGTATCCGAGGAAGTGTTGTAGATGGTGAGAGGGTAGTAGTTTATGTAGCGAAGTAGTGAATTTCATGTGTGTAAAGAAAACTGTTGAAAAACTTCCTGTACTGCATATCCTCAACTATCCCATGTGCATAGTCCATGTAATACATATGTAAATTATTTCTTATCTTCACTATCAGAGATGGGGACTAAAAAACTGGTCAATTTTACTTTATTTCGTGTCGAGCAATCCAAATATATCATTGCCTGAAATATAATATAGGGCACGGACACATAAAGTATGTTATGCAGCAAAAAGGACTGATGCGGAAGAGCGAATAGTAAGAGAGAATATCTTTATTCGATATACGATGAGTAGTTCTAAAAAAAAAGTTAATGGTACGAATTGCTCCTTCTTTTGCTGAATGTAAAAGCATAAAAAGCTAGATGTGGTATTTGTATGGCTAGTAATGATTGCCATAATACAAATTACATGTTCGTTCTTGCAATTTTGGAATCGCTTGTAGCAAATAATATTAGGTATCTGGACTTGGTCTAGGAGATAATGTGAACATTATACAATCTCTCTGAATGAAAATGAGACACAATATATCACATGATTCGAGGTTAAACATATACACGCCCAAAGTAACTCTTTTGAAACTGTTAAAAGACAAATCAGAGAAAATATTTTATAAATATGTTTGGAGTACGGGAGAATATATGTGTGTGAATGCAGTGCATAACTTTTACAGATACATAAACATTTTTACCAATCTCCTTTTCGATCACTGAAAACTTTTGATATTTTACAGTTTGTCAAGCGAAACTACTTCATGTTGACAGTCGACAGGAAAAGGCTTCATCGACGCGGAGAAAACCTAGAACATTTTCTACATTGTAGCTTACCTCCCTGCTCTGGCTAACTGTATTACCTTCAGTTCAACTAAAAGCATTTGGTTTGAAAAAGTATTTATGACAAAAAAGAAAAGAGAAAGTGAGCCCATCGTTTTCTATGGAGTGACAGAAAGGACTAGTGTATGGTTAAAGGTAAAAACTGTGCAGGGGTTAAGGAAGGATAATGTTAGAATTCTTTTTTTTCCTGGTTTCGATTCACTGACAAGGAAAAGAGTAAGGAATCAGCAGCAGAGCCAAAGGTTTCCTGTAGACCTGCATGACATAAATATAAGTCTTGGTTACCCCCTTTCATAATACGTAGAGGTTTTTACATGAAAGTGCAAACATTTAGAGTGTCATATCACAGAGATTTGTAAAGGAATGGGTATAAGTTTTTGGTGATACAGACTAAGTACAGTGGTCTATATAATCGCCAAAAATCAGGACTGAACTCGAACTAGTCCCTGACTTATGCTAAGTTGAGTCACATGAGTCATTTTACAAAAAAACACGAAAAACCCGAGTAAAATCATCACCTAAGATTTTGCCGTATATTTTTAAGTAGGCCGATTTTCTTTACCATATTGTTACCGGAGCAGATGCTTAGGACCACAAATAAGAGACTAATAATAAGCGCCAGTCTTTTTATGGATGCCTATGGAAAAGAGGGAACCTTAAAGAAGCAGTCCGAAAAAAATTGGCTAAGTATGTTTTGGCTCTTGTTTTCTGGGACATGACGAATAGGATTTTAGTGTAATTACTTTATAAACAAAGTACATTTATTGGGTAACTATATGCACGAATCGCAAAATAACTGAAGGAAGCTTGCATAGTTAGCCGAAGGTTAAAAGATGAATAAACGGTGCCTACCTAATTCACCATTTTGCACCATGCCACATTTCAACGTTCACATGAAACACCGTTAGCGAACAAAATATCTTTCAACTCACCCATCGTCTGTACCTAACTGCCTTTGCGACGTGGGATTGCTTTTTGTTTAGAAAATTAAAGAACTACTGCCTTGGGAGGACATTTTTGCAAAACAATCGACCCTAAAACTTTTAAAAAGGACACCTGTGATTCAAGTGGACATAACTCAGACACCAGTGCGATTTTAGTTCTGATTTCAGGCAGTTATTAGGACAACTATACTTTGTTTGTATCACAAAAAACTTAGACCCATTCCTTTACAAATCTCTGAGATATGACTCTCTAAATGTTTGCACTTTCATGTGAAAACCTCCACGTATAAGTCTACTTTCTGTATTTAACTTACATATGTTTATATATTCGGCGATATGTCGGTGAATGGTTTTTATTTATTTTTTTACATGTTGTTGTCTTATTCGTTTCTTTGGTCCAAAAGATAGTAGAGGTTAGAGCCTTTTGATAAATAATACTAGTATTATAACCCTTTAAACTTCCTTGCTAGAGCCATATTTCGCGAAAACACGGCCACTGTTTCAAACGATCTCCGGTAGTTTCCCACAATCCTCGCTTCCCACAATCCCCGTTTCGCACAATTTTCGTGTGAAAGTTTTCTCATGGAATGCGAAAGTATCACAAAAACCTTGATTTTAAAGTATTTTTTTTAAACCTTAACATGATCTAAATAAAATCAACAATGTTATCGTTTTTATGCAAAAACATAAAAAGTAAATGGTATAAAAGTTGTATTCTCTGATACTTCCGCATTGAATACTCACCAAATTCGATGCGAAAGCTTTCTCTTGAAAATTGTGGGAAACGACGATTGTGGGAAACGGCGGGACCCGGTTTCACACACCCTTTCTTTTACAGCTATAACCACTAGCTCTAGTACTACGGCATATGTTGTTGAGTGGAAAGATAATAATGTGTTAAAGTTATGAGAAAAGAATCCTCGTGTCTGATAACTTTAAATATTATAATGCAATACAACTGTACTATTGAAATATTATGTTGCATGTTTTAGTGGTGGCGATGTGGTTGTAGCAGCAGTCGAGTCGTCGTTTGCACAGCAGTGTATTATAAAGGATTGCGAATAGGAAATGACCTCTTTCGAAATGGACATACACTTCCGTCTGCTGTACTTGATTTCTCTGCTACATTGGTAGCGGAAGAGCATACATGCAAAAGGATTCGATCGAGAGACTTTCAAAAAGCTTGCACAAAGCGAGAGATAAAGATGTCCAGAAAATGCAAGATGGGTAAATATTCAACATGAATACGTAACAATTCATGTTTGAGTAACACAAAACCATTCATCATTTCTCATAACAGTTCAGTTCACTTTTTTGTGGGTTTCTCCAAAACCAGCTACTTTCAACAAATTACTTTCTCTGGAATATTTCCCTTAATTTCATTTGAGTTCAAGGAATGCATTACATAATATCGCGCATCAAAAGAGATTTAAAATTGATGGAATTTTTAATTACGAAAGAAAATTAAAATAGTGTAAGTCAAATAGAGTCTTATAGAGTATAGTATTAAATTTTAAATGTATTGTTATCAAACGGAATGTCTGTATTATTTGTTCCTTGTGCATGCTTACCTAATGTAATTATAGACCATATGTACGCTTCGCAATAGATTCAATTATTTCGTAAACCAAAAGTTATGCACATGTCTGTCATCCGAATAGATTAAAGTATGTATTTGCTACATAGCTTTAAGTGTAAAATGGCCAAGGATTCTTCTTATAACTCATACTCGCTCGAATGCTCTTTATCAATTTAAGTTCGTACATTTGTTTCAGAATACAAAGCCATATTGGTAAAAACCACTTTTTACAAGTACTTCAACTTCAAACTTCACTACGCGTGCATGTACATCTTATCATTTCTTCCCAGGCATGAACATTTTAGAACAGATCAGAACTTGACATTTCTGTTTTGAAATACAAGTTGAACTTGAGAATGTCAAGAAAAGTTACTCACAGTCTAATTTCCGTCTACAATGTAAGTAATATACGTAAGACTGTAAATCGTAATGGTGGTTTTTCCTTTTAAACCATTTTCTACCAAAAACGTCTTTACGCCAATGGCATATTGTATTACTTTATGATATTCCTAGAAAACATTTTCATGCTTCATTTCTAGTGCTCGAACTATTGCTGTTTGTTTGAAAAACGTATGTTCTTCTTAAATTTTCAGCTCTCTTGTGCTCCTGTTTCATAGTCTTCTGCAAACACTTGAGTCTTGACAGGTGAAGTAGCGAGAAGCCCAGATACTAGTCAAGCAAGCAAACTGATGGCTGTCTGTCGCTGCTCCTCTTACTTTCTCCCTAAAACACCCCTGCTATCAGAACATAGAGCACTTTTGTACTTGGATTTAAACTGTTATATATGTCATTTATTTTGAAAGCTGCAGACACATGATTTTTGTCTAATCATACATCTCAACTGAAAGACTTTTGAATTGTATATGTAGGTACATGCACATTATACATTGTACATTTATCAAGTCTGTTGGTCAGGATGTACGACCGGGCGATAATTGATAAGGGTCCTCCCTTATGTGTTATTTTTTCAATTTTTCAAAATTTTATTTTATTTTAAAAAATGACCGAACCTAACCTTACGTAACATATAATACGTTTTTAGCCC
>JAQIWN010003561.1:0-12897 GCA_034699025.1 Entomobrya cf. arborea Gr-Col-00668
TTAATATTCTCGCATTTCTGCTTGCAAAAATGTTGATCCCAATTACTTTGTGAAATAGGAAGTGGTGGTGTAAATTCTTCTCCTAGTTTTTCATGCCATAAAACCAGTCCTTCATTGTAATAAGCAACATTTTCCACGTTCTGAGTGATAGGTAACATAGATTGAACGAGAGAAAAAGTACTATTTACAGATGAGAGAAAGGTGGGTAGCATCAAATCACATAGTTTACGAATCCCTATTCCTCCATACTTCACAGGGAGAGAAGAAATGTCCCATTTATCGTCATTTAATTGTGTATTTATTAAAAGCTCAACAACACGCTTTATTTCATTATCCATTTGCTTGAGTAGATCTTCCACTTTCCAGCATGGACTAGTGCGCAGAGTATATATCAACTTAGGAATTGCGAGAGAGTGTAGTAAAAGATAATATCCAATATGAAAATCGACTTCAGTCAGTCGACTCAAAAGTAATTTGAGTTGCACAAATTTCTTGTTCATTTCGGAATAGATTGCATTGTCAGTGATAGGAGCCCCAAGTAAAGATAATTCATTGATTATCTTGATTCCCGGTGATATAGCGTCGAATTTCGAAATGATTGAGTCGTCAATATCTCCACAAAAAAACAGTTCACATTTGGTTGGATTGACATGCAGACCAAAATTACCACATTGTTTTATTAGATTCAAAAAGTCTTCGTATACGGTTTCAGGATCTCCTCCTAGTGTGCCATCATCTAAATACCAAGTGTTGAATAAGCTATTACATAATTTTATGTGATTTTTATTTGCGAAAATAAAAAGAGGCGAAAAAAACACTAGCAAAATTTACAGAATGCTTCAATGTTTGTATTGTACCAATGCCAAGGTCACTTTTGCCCCTTTCCCCCAGTTGCAGTTCCACCATTTAAAGTACTTGAATTTTTCTGTAATCCGTAACCCTTTTCTTCTCTAACTATACCAAATATTCATCCCCGCTTTAAAATATATTTTTATTCATCGCATCAATATGAATTTGTAATGCCCCTGTGAGTACTACCAACCAAGGGTCTTAAACTGTCAGCTTGTGTCTCTTTTCCTTAATAAAATTGCTGGAATGCCTTTGTACACTATGTGGCAGCTTGAATCCTTTTATTGCTGTCGTCTTTTATAAGTAGGATGAATGCCTACAGAAAAGTTAAAGACTATTTTCCTGCTGACTGCAGCACTAAACAGCGAAAGCATCGAAATGCGCAAATCTCTAGAGCAAAGGAGTACCTTCACAATTTCATTCATGAAGAACATGAAAGGAAAAATAAATGTGATGAATTGAATTATATGAAGTATTTTTGCAAGGTGGTCATCCTGTTAGTTATCTCAAAGGTTTTCTATGTCTTTCCCAGAGCGTATTCAACCTTTTTAGCAGTAGTTTGATCATAAATCCAAACTGATCGTTTCCACATAAGTGGTCAAACAAAAGTAGAGAACAAGAAGCTGTATAGATGACTTGGACCACGCCACAACTATCATGCTATTCAACTATACAAACTATGTTATAGTCTATAGGTGTTCTATATTTTAATGATTACAAAGTTCACTGGCTCTGAAAATATAACTTAAAAAAAAGATTGATTGCAAATTTGTGAGCTGAACCACACACCAGAATAAACCAAGTTTCAAAGTATATCAATTCATTAATAATTTACACTGAAGTTTGGCTAATCTCAGAACTTCAAACTTGATCTAGATGCGACCATATCACAAACTTGTATTTCGTATTTATGGTCTCTAAAGCATTATCGTAAGCATTCTAGTTGATCCTTCAGCAAGAATAAAGTACCTCTTTGTGTATATAGCTGGAGAACACCTTGCAAATTAATTTATTAGGTTCTAGTGAATTCAAGTTCATTTGAAAAGTTCAACCAACTTATCAAAAAGTCTCCGAAAGTTTTCAAATCAATGGATTCGGTCATTGGTCAATCTACCATTTATACTTCTTATCTTTTCCGGACCATAAATAAAAAATTACAAAAACTACGACAGAAGCCAGACAAGAAAAAAGAAATGACTTCACAACTTCAAGCACCTTCTTTGTAATTTTTATAGTTTCTGAATTTTCTTCATGTAACCTAACATGCCACCACATTCTGTACTTTTATATCTAAAATTATATATTATCTATTGTAAATCTTCGTATATAAGTTGTTGGAAATGGGAAAGTATAATATAATAGACCTCATAAATAATATATGAACTTTCCAAAAAAGAAACTGCTTCGGGGAGCACACACATGTGTACATTTCCAAAGAACACAGATTCAAGATGAACTCAAGTATAGAAGACTTGGGTTGTGGTTTCATTTTAATCCTGTAAAAGATTGGTTTGGACTTTTGTGTAAAAACCAGAGAAAAAGCCACAATCAACTTTCCTTTTTTTTTCTTCTTCTTTCTTCTCAAAAATGTAATTTAATCTTTTACAAAAACTATGATTAATGATTACGTAGGATGTGACCAGACCAGTTTACGTACACTTTTTGCCGGAAATAAATCTCGTATTGATAATGCGTATCATTACATGACTTTTATCTTTTGAAACATGGTCATCCATCACAGTATATAATTACAATTAAATTTATACAATTTCCAGCATAGATTTCTGTGGAAAGCAATCATTTTAAAAGATCACTTTTCTTCGAATCTTTTTTTTTTAAACTACGCACAACAAAGCATCCCAAATAATGATCTACAAGAAGGGCATACTAAAGAATACAGTTCATGAACATGAACAATGTTTACATAAAAGTCAAAAAGAACAAAATCAATTTGGAAAGGCCTTGTTGTGCTTTGAAAAGGTTCTCTTGGAATTACCTAAATGCGCAGTACTTCTTTATCAATACTGGTTAAGGTTTCGTATCACGTGTCTATGCATGTTGTGTTTTGGCTGTCGTTTCATAACCCAACCTGTGGTATTAACAAAAGCAGCATGAAAATTTCAACAGGATGCTTTTGTAATGTGATTTATTTGAATGCAAATATTAATCTAATCTCGGAAAAACAGCAAGCTAGGTCAATAATGTTTAGGTATGATTGTAAGAAGCTTCTGGTGACGATGAGTCATAGCTTATGGCATAATGGCATCGCACTCAAAATAAAACAGCCCACTTCACACTTCCTTCCACTGGTAATCAATATCTATTTACAAAGCATCTTTAATTAAACAAATGAAATACAAAATCTCATCATCTCTATAAAAAGGCTTTGAAGATGCAATGAATTGAAGGGATCCCTTTTATTAGATTTTTACACTTCAGTAAAATTATTAAATTATAACGGACGTATTATATAAAATATTTACTCCATTCATTGAACCCAAAATGAAGGCATGTATGCATAATAATCAATGAACGTTTAACCGTTGTAGCAGTAACTAGTTAATGATCTGATGCAGCAATACCAGTACATTCAAACTCAATGGAGTGTAATAGCTATGCATATAACTCCTACAACAGGGTAAGCAGTTTTTAGAGCTGAATAAATTACATGCATGAAAACCAAGGGTAGTAAGGTCATTTTGACAACGGTATAATTCCACTCCTTGTCACATGTCCCAAATTTTGTGTGGGTGGATATAAGGACGATTGTGGGACGGACCAACTGCGAGCTAACGGTCAAATCCTACTCATTAAGTGGTGCTACTTGACTATAGTTATTTGCACTTTCACTTACAAGTGCAAACCCCAAATAATTTATTTCTTTTAAATCCTGTTTAATTGCCCTTAATGTATAGATAAAGTTTAGATGTTTGTGGGATGTGGAAGTATTGATGTGACCTGGTACGGTACAACTTACATTCATATGTTATGCAGTTGAAGATTAGAATTGTTTTAATTTATACTTGATTTTACACTGTCAAGCAGAATTAAATAATTTTAAAATTAATTTTAACTTTTAACAGTGACAGATAAATAAATCAATGAAACTAGAAATATCTAGCAATTTCAAAGTCATTAACTTTCCAATTTCTGATTTTATTTCATTTCATTTGACAATAATCAAGTAAATTAATGAATCAAAAAATCCTTGGGATGAGTCACAAGAAAAATACATAATTCGATTTATAAGGTTCCGAAACAAATTTTCAGCACTCACAATTCTTCTGATAAACAATGAAAAGATTTGATGAAGACAAAAACGAAAAAGATCGGATTCAAAATAGCTTTTTGCTTTTGACAGTTCTCTATCAGACAGTTAAAAAAAATGTGTACCTCAGAGCAAATCATTTAGTATTCCTTAGCTATCTAGTTCATTATAGTGAATTCAAATAAGGCTTCTGGTACTGATCTCCATTTTTTATTTACGTCAATCCTCATCAATGCGATAATGATGAAAATGTCAGCCTTTGTCCACAGTCCACACACAATCTCTATCCTCTTTTCATCCCCGTACTGATACGCACTGGTATATCTTTAACCCATCTTAGACGTACCGATAGCAGTATGTTTCCTCTTCTGCAACACAAAAAATGGATTATAAAACTTTCCGATCCAAAAAAAGAAGTAGCTTCTCGCAAAAAAAATCTCCAAAAATTTCATTCGTTTTCTTCTCTACAAATAGAATTCTTCGCATATGTTACCTCGATAATTATATTATTCTCTACATTTCGAAAAATATTCGATGGATTCATGAAACTTTATTTTTAGCCTACAAAATTCTTCTGAAGTCTACCTAAGGTCAGGTTATATTGGTAGGTATTCTTCAAGTCAATGGTACTTACAATCAGGAATTTCTTTTCTAAACCAACCAACAAGTTGTAACGTACTTTTAGTACACAAAGTAAATGGACTGTTTTCTATACCCTCCCCCGAGATTCTATACTTTACTTTAGCAGCTTATGCAACAAGCATATTGCTTCTACATACATCTTTCTTTTCAAAGAAAAAAAGAAGCTTTTCAAGTTTTCTTTTTCTAAAAGAAAAGTTTTTCTGTAATATTATTCCCTTTCACCCAATTCATTGCACAGGAACCGAATCTTCCTCAGTGGCAGTAATTTTAAGACTTGATTTTCATTCCATATGGCATAGGCACGTATAAGCAATGTTGTACTTTTATTACATTTACTTGTCTAAAGGCGTCTGCATATTGTAACAAGATTACATGTAAAATTAGCAAAACAACAGTCGCTCAAGCTCAACTTGACATTGACAAGGGAAAATGGCATTAAATCCTGAGAGTGTATTATTTTAATAAGTTGTTTTTATGCATAATAAGTAGTCTACTTAACCAAAGCCTTTCACTTTCCAATCTAGTCTAGTCACTTTCTTGCATTTTAGGTGTTAGGTATACAACAAAGACAGGCTTATAGGCGCTCAAGCAAAAAATCAGCAATAATGAAGTCATTCCTTTTTAGCGTTCTAAAGCCAAAATTTCTTACCAAAATATTATTGCACGAGGCGTAAAGTTAATATGCATTAAATCATAAACCATGTACCATACCAAAAAAAATAACTAAGAAAAGCCATGCCACGGTTGAAAAGTTTCCATACATTTTTCCCACGTTATTAACTTGCGGCTTTAGCAAGTTATACGGATTGGTCGGTCCGTCTGTCCGTCTGTCTGTCTGTCTGTCCGCACGATAACTCAAAAACGAATCAAGATTTTCAAAATCTGTTTTCACCAATCGATAGACAATGGTCCTCGCTTGGATGAGTTCGTTAATCAGCCAAATCGGTTGACCCAGGTCAAAGTTAGGTCAAAGGTCAAAAATTTTTAACAAGACAACATGAGCTTAAATTCAGTAGATACGTAGCTCATATAGAGAAACATGGTTTTACAAAGTTTCAGTTGACCCGACCCAACCCTTTTGCCTCTAGGGGGCTTCAAATGTCACAACTTAAACATGGTCTCTTGCCTAAATGATTGGATGGATTTCAATGAAACTTGGTAGGAACATGTTACTACTAAAGACAGTAATTATGCAAATTTTTTGAGGTCAAAAAGTTTGACCCAACTTGACCTGGGTCTATTTTTTTCAAAATTACAAATTCAAACAAGCATTATTATTGCATAGGTAAACTCATCTACTAATACTGTATTATCCTACAAAAATTCAGATCCAAAATTTGGCCCATTTTAGCGCCAACGTGATTCAAAAGTGAAATTTTTCTTTTAACAAAATTAAAACGGCATTCAAATTGAGCAAATCTGATTAGCCGCAAGTTATCTAATATCCTGTTGTCAGGTTTATTAATCTTAATCGCACACCATCTTGCCCAAATCTCGTCGCGGACCATGGGCCATATCATTCTTTCGCGTCAGATTGAATCATCTTCATCTAATAATTTGGCTGATGTGATGGCTGTTGTTACAACAAGTAAAAGTGGATGAAATGCCAAAGAACCACTCAACTTTCATCTTGATACCCGAAAATAACCAGAAGGAGAAAAATTATAATGCACACAACACAAAACTTAATAGAAGCTGCATAAAGTTATATCATAGCCATTAATTTCCCATCTTGGTTACAATAGCCGATAAAAGCCAATATGAAACTATGTCATTTTGCTCTATACTCTCTGACTGAATTGCATAGAAATATTGCACAAGGGGAAAAAAGTCCATACAAACAACAAAGTATAAAAGAAGCTCTTCTACTCAATTCTTCAGAGAAAATGAAGGAGATGGAGACGAATGGATGGTTGTGCTTTGTGCTATACGCCTGCTGCTGCAGTAGAGATTAATCAAGCTCAGAAAGAACTATAGAAAATGGTAGCATTATTATAAAGAACATCTTTTGCTATTGTATTGCCCAAGTGTATTGTATTGCATCCTTTCATACGATACAACAACACAAAATACGGATATAATTTGATTTGAAAACGAAGCAGAGTGGAAAAAAGAGCATTTCGTTTTTTTTTGGGTACGCGCTTCATAAACAAGTTTATATGCGGATATTATTATAATTCTGCAGAAAAAATACGTTATTCTTTTTAGTACACGGCACATTAAACACGTGGAGAAATAATGGATATTTTTTTGCATTTAGTCTTTTTTGGGAGTATTGTATGTTAAATATTGCGTTTTATTTGAAATAGACAAGTCTCGTTATTTATTTAAGTAAAAAAATGACTCCTGTAGAAAAAAATAGGATGGGAATGCGAATGAGAGAAAAAAGTGAAGTTCAATGTGCGCTTTGGCTGTGTGCTGACTACAGAGGATATTATGAAAATAACTTTATGCAAGACAGGAAAAAAAGAAAATTTAAAATGGCAATTGTTTTCTGGCTGCCGTCTTCTATATTACTAACCAGTTGTATTTACATAAATAAGCGATAAATATTATGATGCGGGTAGTCATAGACCGATCATCCGTGGGGTGTGTGTGGTACGAATCCCCCACAGGATGTACCAAGTGGGGGAAAAAAGTACATTTTACCCCACAAGATTTGAGACCCCAAAGTTAGAAATTTAACTTTAAAAATTCTATTTCTGTCAAAAAAATCTTTTTGTACAGAACTGACTTCGCTTTTGAACTTTTTCGAATAATATTCTACAATTCTTCATTACATTTTCTCCTTTGTATGCAAATTCTTGCATGGCAATGCAGCTATTTTTTAAACGTAGGGTACATAATATTCATCAGATTCTGAAGTCGGCCGTTCGTACATCCGCAAAACTTTCCTAGCTTGTCATTGCCATGCCCCAAATTGTCCCAAAAGACGTATTTTAAGTCTTAAGTAATCAGACATTAAGTAATCGATCCCAAACATTCAGTTTAGCATGTATTTACGCAATAATGTGTTTTAATTGTCCTCCTTACGCGTACCTCTATAAATTACAACAGTTTTATTGTTAACATTTTCCTTATGGTTATCACTTGGAAATTTGGAAATTTTTTGGAAATCATAATTTCGGAATATGAAAAGGAAAGGAAATCAAGGGATAAAGGGGCTATTTTCATGTAGTCCCATATAAAAATTACGTACGTATATTCACACAAAAAATTCATTTGTGGGTCCCCCACACGAAAAATTCTGATGATCGGTCACTGCGGGTAGTGGCGGTGGGGAAAAGATGAAGTGAGCACGTGCTGCTGTTTTTTGCGCTCATTTTTATTCTTGTCTGCCAAAAAAAATATGCTTTCGGTACGAAAACTTATTTTTTGTTTGTCTTTTTAGGAGGAATAACTTGGAATGCACACGTCTGATAACTTTTTATGTGTGCAGTCTACAATGTATATTTAATGGTTTTTTTAAGAAGTTTACGAATCACAGTCACGTTGTCTCAAGCACATATTATTAATTAAAAGACATAATGCAGCTAAATACTTGTCAAAATATACAGGCAGCATGATCATCTTCATTGCTTTGGTAACAACATGGAAAAATTATCGCTTTTAAGAAAATTAAATTAATTTATCAGTTCATGCAAAATGTGTCAGTAAAATATTTGCTCTTCACCCACGCTATTTAAGAAACTTTTTCCCTAGTAAAATGAAAATAGAGCTAGTTACACATCATATTGTCCCAAAGTTTTCCAAAAATATGCACCCTTGAATATGGGATAAGGCTGAAGGCTGAAAACGAAATGGTACGTGATATGAAACAGTTTTAAAAGGATTGTAGGCGGATCTTATATAACTCGTGCACTTACTTATGCAAACAGATTCGCTTTGAATATAAAAATAAAATTTGGTTACTTCTTCTACTTCTACTTTAAGTCTATCAACTTTAAAGTTCATAGAGCTCGTGTAAGCATAACACAATATTCTTTCCGACGAAAAGTAGATTTTCTCCAAAAAAAACTCAGAGTAAATGGAAAGTGAAAGCAAAGGAGAGAACAAATATAGATAATACTTTTGTGATGCCATAAAATATGGAAACATGATGCTAAAACAATTCTGAACAACTTACTTTTGATGTATCATGTGCCCTACCCCTACCGACGATAATGTTTTGGACAACTAAATCTTAAGTACACATGTCCAGTCTCAAGTCTCAGTAAAATAATATTATGTGAAAACAGTACCATTAGCACTACTCAAGCAAGCAGCAGCATTATATTATCTCTAATGTGATGTTTATATAGTATCCATTCGTAAATCAAATATCAAGCTAACCGGAAGTAGAAAATGGATTTTATAGATCTGCGAATCCTTTGCCAGACAATCAGATTCAGATATTCTAAGTTTACTCGGGTTCGTCACTCTATCAGTCAGTTGAAATTCCTGATATAAACTCAAGTCAATACGCAGAACGCACGTGTACACATACATACCAAACTGTATAACAAATACATTATTCACTTTCTTCAGAAAACTCTGTGTACGCCCGCCCAAATACGTAGATATGTCTATTTTAAACCGTTTTTGTCATCCAAGACTCCCAACCACAAAAAGAACTGAACCGACGAAAAGTGAACGTCCTTCCAATCGAATCTTATCTTTTGGTCGCGTCGCAGCATCGGTATCTTCGCATCTTGTTACTATATCCTTCCTTCAAAACGTCGACGTAGTTCATTCAGCTCCAACCTACACATATTTCCATTCATTTTTCCCTTTTTCTCTTGTATTGAAATTAACATTGAAAATATAATGTAACATTCTTCAGAAAATAGTACTTCTGGTCTAGTTCCTGAATATTGAATGCCATGTCATGCCAGTAAAGTTCATTTTACCCGTATATTTTGTTTACCTTTTCCATCCATCAAGCCATACAAGCTTTTATAAACTTCCAGCATTCCTATACTCTTTGCGGGTATCCAATAATGGCTTCTCATATTTCTTTCATAAACAAACCCACCCTGTTTTCTTCTTGTTAGGCATGCAGTGTTTGTTGTTGCCTTTCTCCTCTGCTGTGACACCGTAGTAAACAAAAAACAAGTCATTATATATCAAGGAAAAAACTCTTGTTGTCGAAGAATGGACATCCGACCGACATCCGCAAAAACCGCCACCACAAAAACGTAGAATAAATACATACGTTGGATTTCTACTCACAAGATTGGAATGTTGTATGCTCACATGCTTTGTTTTTTATTCCGTTATTTACTCCGAGAGAGATCATTTACTGATGAAAAGCAGGTGTTCCCAAAGTGCAAAAGAAATGGGGGATTAATCCATAAAAAACAAAATGTAACAACGAACAGTTCGTTCGTTTACACAGCATGCCTATATCACAAAGGCAATACACTCTCGACTCGACGAATCTCCATGTCCGTTCATTTCTTTTTCTTACATTTTCTAGTGTTTGTGCTAATGTCTCATCTCTCATGCCATGTTGGGGTGAATGAAAGTAAATAAGGAATTTGAGGAAGTAATTTATAAAAAAAAGAGAACATTTTCTCTTCCTGTGCCAAGATTTATTTCCTTGTCCAGACACCAACAGTGTGTTAGTTACTCCTCCGTCTTCATTGGTTTCTCATTTCACCCAAGTCTATTCACTTCCTTTTCTGTTGTGCACTTTCTTTCTTTTATTATAACAACAAGAGAACAGAGTTCCAAGTATAAATATTTTCCTCAAACGTCAGCTTTCACTATTGTTTACCCTTGGCCCTGTCAGTGGCTTGTTGTCGGTTGTGGGTTTTGATTCGGACGCGCTGCTTGTGGCAATGTAATGTAACAGCAGCAGTGTTAATATAATTTAAGGTATATATTTTGAGTTGTTTGCTAAAGCATTGAACCACACCACCACCACCACTGTTCCATGCTATGGGATTTAATATGCTTTGTACACATTGAAATTCACAATGAAGCTCTTTCAAGAGTTAGTTGTATACCAAGTTAGTATGCAAATGTTTATTATTAAGTCATTCAAACTTCACTTGGAAATGACAAGATGAAAATTGCCAGTTTCATGTTTTCCTTGCTAAGTGACTAGCTTTTGATTAAAAATCATTTGAAGCTCAAGAGGAAGGAATATTGTGTGTTAGAGAGGTTAGTTGAATGATGCACAGGAAGTGGGTATAGGTAGGAGATGACAAAGGAATGTGGTCGTGGTCATTTACTAAAAGGGCAAGTAAGCGGCATCTTTATTATGTAGCCTGAAGGGGCAAAGAAAACTATATAGAATCTTTTTGCGAGATACATGCAAAAAGTCAAGGTTTCCATCTCTCAAAATGCCTGTTTTCGGGATGAGGATGAGAACGATGATGATTATAATCATTCCGAAAATTGGAGAAGATGGATTAGGCAAGTGATTTATGATGACCGCTACAGGTACCCTAAGGCAAATTATATTGTATGTAGACATCTTGTTTGTGATTTTTATGAAAATGTCAAAGTTTATTGACTCACTTCACTAGTTTCTCATCTGCGGATCCCTGATGTGTAGCTTAATGGTGTTTTTTTCTTCCACGCGAAGTAACCAATACTGAAATACAGGTCATTTATCAGCCTGAAGACAGTATCGTATCGGATCTCCAACAGCAAAATGAAATTGAAGAGCATGAACTTTAAATCGATTTCGTAACAAAGTGTAAAAATAGATTGCAAAAAATAAATACATAAACTTGACAAGAGTCAAGTGTGGCATGGCATAAACTAATGTTTGCACGGGAAAGGGAAATGATTTTGAAATCATATATTTTCAGGGGACTTTCTACAAAGTAAGATCACGTAACGACTCCCGACCACACAGTTACGGTTTACGGTAAGGACAGGTCTTATACTTAAATGGATAAAAATAATACTCCTAATCTGCCTTAAACTTTCCAATAAAGAAAAAGATAATGCGTACGAGGCTTTTTAAACTAGACATCATGAGGATAGATCGACCAACACTAACAGACTTATACGGACTTACGGAATTCTGTATGAAATTTTTCTAACTCCACATTTTTGCTCTCTTTAGTCTACTACGCATAACCAATGTCATGAGATTTAAAAATATTTAATTCACTTTTGCACTTTACCCCAAAGGCTGTCATTAATGTAATTGGTACAGTTTACTAAACATAGGAGGAACCGGAAAGGGGGCAGATAAAGTCTTCAAAGTAAATGAATCATTGATGAAATTACAGCATCCAACTTTCATTCCTTTGTTCACCTTTCGCTCTTTAAAGCGAAAGTGTACCAGGTTGGCTCATCATTTGCATTATCATCATCAGTGGAACAGATCAAGAAGATGAACGCATAAATAAATCACGTGAGCACATAGGTAGTGTAGGCGTTGTTGGTAAACAACTTACTTGTGCCAATGATTCATTTCCGTTCCCACAACTGCTGCGAAGAAAAGGTGAAATCTAGAACAAAAATATTTGAGGTATTTGCATCCATAACCCTGAACCCTTTAGTTAAAACGGAAGAAATGGGTGTTCACTTTGAAGTGAATTAGAATGAAAGGAGAAAATCTCAAGCTTGAGGTGACTGGAAGGAGGTTCTAATGCCATTTCGATGAAAAATAACTACTTACCACTAAATGCCTTTAAGTATACATCGTGTGCATTCTATAAATACGCAGAAAAGTATTCTCTTGAAGTTCAGTTTAGTTAAACTGTAAAATGTAAGCTTGTAAAGGTCCACTGCCCTGACTGCTGACTGACAACCAAGGCATTCTCTGAAGAAACCCGTGAAAGCAACAAGAAAACGAGCAATTTTCCACTTCTTCTTTCCTCTTCATGGTAATCAGGGATTTTACATGCAAAGCATGAATTCATCTTATTTCACAAACAGACACTCACAATCTTGTGGACATGAGCATGTTCAATGTTCAAGCTGCCTTTTGCCTTGTCCTGGTCTAGTCTCTAGAAGTTAGTTGCAAAAGAAAGTTGTGTCATTAAATATAACTTTATGATGAAACTGGGGAAAGTAAAGAAGTTGACGATGATTATGGACTTAAGCTTGAATTACAGATTGTCTATAACCTCTTATCTATTTGTACAATTTGAATGCATTCAAAAAGGTGCGCGCTGGCTGTTGCCAGGATG